>MU158903.1:238975-276235 GCA_015888305.1 Antheraea pernyi | reverse complement strand
ATATATATATATATATATATATAATAGAATAAACAAAAACCTACTAATAAGTGTATAAATTACCGCATAAAATATCATAAATTGGTCACGTCGTTACTGAAAAATATCGTATGCATACAAACATACTATAGAAATATATTTTTTGGAGGTTTGTTTAAAAGAAAATTAGCAAGCTTATTAATTTCACTCTTGATCGTGGGGTTGGTTTTATAATTTGTAAATATATGGTAAATATATAATATGGTTTGACCATAACCTCTCGTGGTGTTACCTGGCGTTGTTATTAAGCTTACAATAGGGACTGGCTACTAAGCACTAAATGACATACATTCAACATAAGCTTCAGGTTAGCTGGCTAAGCAAACTCTGGCTTTCACTCTAAAACTAAAAACTCACTTCACTGTGCAAAATGTTTGAAAATGTGTATTTTCAAAGATTTGACCAAATTCTTATTAATCTCTTTGGGGAGTAAACTGACATAGGTTGAAAAGTGAATATTTTTAATTCCAACGATTTCAAAACTTTTGATTTAAAATTTAATATTCTCAATTATTCATATTTAAAACTCCCTCTCTCAATATGTTTTGAACTATGATTTATGTAATATTTTTTTTTCAGAAATCGCATTAAGATTATCCTATTCTTTGTGACAAGGTCGACTTAACTGTAGAAGAGTAAAATGGTTTTAAATTTCCCACCTAAAATTGTCATAATTCTTAAATATTCACTTGCGATAATTTCTCGCTCTAACAGTTTTTTTAATTATGTCGATTTAATTCACAAAATATATTTTTCCCGTAATTTTTGAGATATGTCTTACTCGTGAATTAGCGAATTATGCTAAGTATAAACAAAGATGACGACAATGAACGATATTTTAGTCTATTCCGATCATAATACATTTTAATTTAATCCAGTAACTGAATAGATTAACTGTATAGCATTGTACTGTGGTCGTAGGCACTCCAATTAAACTGTTTCTTCAACATAACTGTACTTAGTATGGGGCATACAAAAATATTGCTTACCCAAACATAAACGATACTGTACACCTTTAATATACGTACAAACTGAATTATTATATTTTATTTCTTTATATTTACGTCGGCTCAAACGTCTGTCCGTTTAATTCAATGCTTGTTACAACAATATTACATAATACTTCGCAAAAATATCCTGTATTTAGTAATGTGGTATCATAATTGTCTACAGTACCTGGCTCTTGATTTAGTATGTCGCGGAGAGAAGTGAGATAGTCGGCAAAGTTCGATTTCGTATAGTGTTATCTTTGTTTACCGCAGCCATTGTAATGTGCGATAGACACAACGCTTTACAAAACCGATGTTGGCCGGACTTCTTCCACATCGCCCCGACGTGGTATATCAAATGCCTGGTAGTATATGATTGAGATATAGATACATTTAAATTGCGAAAACATGGGCGATAATATTTGACCACGGACACAAGATGACCTCTATTTATTCAAAATCAAAAATTCTTTATTCAATTTTGACCCCGAGAAAGCATTTATGAACTTATTACACTTAATACTGGACTCTAATATACTAGCTGTGCCCGCGACTTCGTCCGAGTGGAACCTTATGCGAAAAATAGTCAATCGTTTACTGTGTCTTAGTTTATTTATTTATTTACATGTGGATATAGCAACAGTCAACAGTCAAGAACGATAATACAATAATAAAAAAATTAAATTATATAATAGTAAATACTGCAAAACATTAAACTTAGAGAAAAAAAAAATAGAATAAGAATAAACGAACAAAAGTGAAAATGAACTAATTCATGAAAACTAAAATTAACAAAAAAGACAAGATAGCAAACATAATTGAAAATATTGAAATATGATATACTTACTCGCTGCAGTTGAAATGGTCATGGATATAAAATATGTTTAATTGTCTTTTTGAATTTGAATGTTATTAATTAATTATTAATTATGTTAATTTAGTTATTATATACACATTATACCTATAATATATAGAGATTGAATAGTATTAACTTACCTACTCTTCTCTTTACCGTCATTCAAATTACAATAACCTTTGGTAGAGTGAACTGATTTTAATGAAACAAAGGCTAAATGTTATTCGAAGATATGCTTTATGATTCTCTTGGTCAGATTTTATCGTGAACTTAGTACTTTACTCTAAGAATGTATTTTATTACTCAGTCTTAGATACTTCCACCAATTTTCTATACGAATATCCAAAAGATACAGACACATTCGATTTATATTCTTATTGTATGTATAGATATATACTTATAAGGAATATTGTAGAATATTACAAGCCCGAGCGACTTTGTGACGGTTGTAACTCCAAGCGTATGGTGGTAGGCGATTGGTCCACCACTTACCACTGAACGAAAACAAAATTCAACTTCATAACCCACCGCGTTCAGAACACCGCGTGCCGTTGACTTTTTGTTGTATTTTTTTTAATTAAAATATTTTCCCGTTATACGAAAGTTTCACTTTTATCGTATGTTTTTTTTTTATAATCTTAAGTCGAATATATCATTGTACTAACAAAACTGTTCATCCACTTACAAAAATGTGGCGTGAAGCAACCAAGCATCAATTTTCAAACAAGCTAAAATACATAATTACTTTGCGTCAACACAGCGCTTTTTTATGTGCCAAAAAACTTGTCCGCATAGACCATAAAAATGCGTTTTCCAATGTTTTATTACCATAGAGTGTTAATTTTTTATAAAGTAACTTATAACCATTTTATTTCAACAGATAAAATAGCCAGGCACGAAGAATAATATTGGGGTACTGGTTCAGAATTTCCTTACATACGAGCTCAGGCTAGCTCCCTCGAGTCTCATACATCTAAACCTTCGGAATTATCCTATGTTAAAATACTAAAAGAATATTGAATCTATACTAATATTATAAAGCTGATACTTTTCTGTGTCTGTTTGTTTGAACGCGCTAATCTCAAGATCTACTGGTCCCATTTGAAAACAATTAATTCGTTTGTTAGTCAGCAGCTTTTGCAATGATAATTTTGTTAATAACTGGTTTAGGTAGCGTTTTGAAGTGACAACCTCTTTAGTTACATTGAACGATTAAAAAAAAAAGTCGAGGCAATTACAAAGATTGCCGACAGAAGTGAAAACACAAAACAATAAATTAATTCTGCTCTCTTTTTTATTTTTAAATTCATTAACTTATATATTAGGTCTTTACCTATGAAATTGCCGTTTTGTATGAAAACATTTAAACGAATTTTTTTCATGTATATTTTATTTGTATTAATCGAAGTAATCACACATGCAATCAATGCATCTTAGCCAACGCAGAGGCCGTTCATTGATGCCCTTCTTAAAGAAATTAGCTGGACGGGAGGCAAAAAATTCTTCAAAGGTATTTTGTACTGTCTCTCGGGTATTGAATTTTTTTCCCGCCAAGGAGTTATCCAAATTCTGGAAAAAGTAGTAATCTGTAGGCGCAAGGTCTGGTGAGTAGGGCGGATGACAGAGAACTTCCAACCCCAGTTCTTGCAACTTGGAGACCGTCTGCAGTGCAATATGAGGTCGCGCGTTGTCGTGCAGGAGCAGCGGAGACGAGCGATTGACCAATGCTGGTTGGAAATGTGCCAGCTTCTCCATCATTGTGTTCAGTTCTTCACAATACACATCTGCAGTAATGCTCACCCCGTTTGGTAAGAAGCTGTGATGAATCACAGCGGCGCTAGACCACCAAACAGTGACCATTACTTTTCTAGGGGTAAGTTTTCGTTTAGGGCATTGTTTAGGTGCTGAACCAGGATCCAACCAACTTGCTGAGCGCTTGCGGTTATCAAACAGAATCCATTTTTCATCGCAGGTAACAATACGGTTCAAAATTCCTTTATTTGTGTGTCTGTTGAGCAGTGCAAGGCACGTCTCGACGAGTACTTCGCGCTGGCGATCATTGAGTTCGTGGGGTACCCATTTGTCAAGCTTTTTTAACGTTTTACGTAACGTAACGTTAACGTAATGTTTAAAGTTTGGTTGAACGCTATGATCTCAGGAACTACCACTCCGATTTGAGAAAGTCCTTCGGTTTTAGATAGCTCATTTGTCGAGGAAGGCTATATGCTATATATCACAATGCTAAGACCAATAGGAACAGAACACTAATGAAGAACGTTTCAAATCGTTTTTTTCTTTTGA
Source organism: Antheraea pernyi (assembly GCA_015888305.1). Taxonomy (NCBI): domain Eukaryota; kingdom Metazoa; phylum Arthropoda; class Insecta; order Lepidoptera; family Saturniidae; genus Antheraea; species Antheraea pernyi. The sequence continues at coordinate 272,050 of MU158903.1, read as the reverse complement.
GAGCTTTCGCTGCATCTTAGCGTTAACCCAAAGTATACGCGGACGATGTACGAATATTTATTTCTTATTATATTTTATTATTTAATAGAAACTATTATTTATTTTTCATTTTTTGGTTAAATTTTTTTTACTTCGGATTATTGTATTGTCATCGACCTTTGACAGGTGTGCAAAGTTTGAATTAAATCTGATCGTTCAAAGTAGGACAAAATCGAGCTCAAAGGGGTCGGTTATAAACATACATACATACAGGTGAAGCTAATAAAAGCGTGATAAATAAAGTAAATTTTCAAAAAAAAGTATTAACCGACTTCAATATCAATCAAAAACCCATAAGGCACTAAAAAGCGGAAAATAAATAGTTTATCAAATTAACCAAATGAAATAAAACATATGAATATGTGTGCTACCTAGAGATGTATTGGAAGTCGGTGCCAACCAAACCGAAAATCATATCATCTACAGGTACAAAGTTTAAGTCCACTCTCGCGTCTCTGTAATACAAAAATTTTGGTTGGTACCGACTTCCAGTACATCTCTAGGTAGCACACATATTCATATGTTTTATTTTTGATAAACTATTTATTTTCCGCTTTTTAGTGCCTTATGGGTTTTTGATTGATATTGAAGTCGGTTAATACTTTTTTTTGAAAATTTACTTTATTTTTCCATTTTTAGTGTACATAAATATATTTTACTAGCAGTGCCCGCGAACTCCGTTCCGCCTTAAGTATATTAAAATATGCGCATTTTTGCGGTATGGTATCTATCGGTATGGTATGCTATATGGTTTCAATTGGTTGTACAATAAGTAACGTTTGGTACGAACGCAACCTTTTCAGTAATCCACGATAGTTTCTACCACCAACTCGGCTACCATCGCTTCACACATTATACACCTTAAGTAATGTAATTACCATGCTTGCGTCATGTTGCAACACAGCAACGAACATAAGCACAATAGGCTCCTAAGAATTGAAGAGTTTTTTTTATAATATTGGTGGCAAACGAACATACGGGTCACTTGATGGTAAGTGATCACGGCCGCCCATGGACAATTGCGACACGAGAGGAATCACAGATGCGTTGCCGGCCCTTAAGAAAGGAGTAGGCTCGATTCTTGAATGTTTTCTTACTTTGTCACGGATCCCATAATCAGAACCTAACCAAACTCTCATCAAACTACCCTTGAAGTACATCCTTTTCAATAAAAAATGAATCATCGAAATCGGTTAGCGTAATATTGAGTTATTCGTCTATTTGTGGTGTACATACTTAATGCAAATTTAAAAGTTATACGGTTTTGCACTGGATGCCGTTGTCGGAACTGTACCAAATTGAAATGGGACCACACTGGAAGTACCAGCTTTCAAATAAAAAAAGAATAATCAAAATCGGTTCACCCAGTCCAAAGTTATGAGGTAACAAACATAAAAAAAAAAAAATACAGACGAATTGATAACCTCCTCCTTTTTTTGAAGTCGGTTAAAAAAGGAGAAGATTGGCGAGGACTGTACATCTTTTTGTTGCCATAATAACAAAAACTGTTTAAACCAACAGCCTGTGTTCATTAAAAACAGTCTTTGGCATTATCGTTAACTTTCCAAGTGATTTCAAAGTCAATCAACTTTTAATCCATTAAAAAAAAGTAATCTCTAATATATGATGCTGCGATGACACGTCAAATTGTGTTACCAAAGTCCATTGCACTAAACGGAGCATTGATTTAATGGGATTTTGACTGGTCATGTTGTGTAACGCTAATTTTTTTATTCTTATATCTGCATTATGTTACATTAATAAGGGATTATGAAAAATGTTTCTGCTACGATAATAAAAACAAATATTAAAACTCACATTTGGAGTTTTTGGGGGTAACTTAATCGGTCGTGTACTACCTTTTATATTTTGTTCTTAATCTTGAGTTATATGACTGTATATTTTGTAATATTGGCGACATTTTATGTAATATAGTTCGGTTATTGTGCGCAAGTGAAGTGGGTGGGCAATAGTACCGTGGAACATAAATTCTGAGATGCCACAAAATCTTTCTGGAAAGTTTTGACAAGAAGGCCACCATCTTGTTAGAACATTGAAATAATCAGAAGACACTTGTTGTATTACCTGCTGGACAACGGCAGTAATAATCTAGAAGATTGGTTGTTGAAAAAATAAATAAATAAAATTCACGTAAAATGTACCTAAGGATAAAAAAATATCATAGCGTCTTCTACTATCGGAGATATTAATATATAGAATAAATATGATGGCCAATTGTTTACGAAGAAGGCGGGCGTGGTTTTAATTTACAAAGAGAGAAGATTACAGATATAAGAGCCTTTAAAGAATTCGAGGAACATGGAATAAATTCAAACATGTTTCCGGTCACTCTATTTATAACATTAAACATTACCATAGCTTTGCCCAAGTTTAACCTATCAAATTAAACACAGATTATACAAAGACGTTTGACTTGGCTGTATGGTTTAGCGCCTTGCTTTTTCCTTAATAATGAAAAATCTGGAACAAAGACAAATATTCTGCTCGATATATAATTATGTTTATGTCGCTGCCTATTTAAAATGCGAAAGTGTGAAACTGCTGTCTATTTGTCACAATCCTGAATCGTGACCATGTGTATTGTAAATATTACGTCACAGATGTATCGTGAATGAAAATTATTTTTATCTATACATATAAATAAAACAGAAATGTTTATAGTTTTTTGGAGGTTCAACCGATTTTGACGCGACTTTCACTGGTGGTTAGAATACTTTGAGAATTATCTACAGCACATGGGTACATACATACAATTTTATTCTTCATTTTCCTTTTTCCAATGTTCTCGACTTTGTCATATATATTTTTATCTGATTGTCCATTTGTGTATCAACTCAACTCAATAACAGCATCATTTATTTTCATGTAATGTTGAAACCTTGAAATTTACGTCAAACTGTAAAAAATATCGGTAAAACTTTAACAATTCTTAAAAAAAACAATTTAAAAGGTTTTTATTTTTCATAATAGATATTAATAAAATGTTGTATATATGTCGTATATCGTATGTGCCATATCAGAATTGAGAGGCTATCAGAATTGTCAATAATGAATGTCATAAAATACGATAGATAAAAATCGAGTCATAAGGCCTGCCGGCAGAAGTGAAAACTTGAATTTTTAAATTAATTATAATGTGAGTCTTGTAATTTTTATAATTTTATATTGACAGTATTATCATTTAGTCTTGTTTCCACAGCTATACCGAAAAATAATTATATACATTTTTATACAATTTATAATTAATATGATTATGGTATTCCGCACAATCTCATTACAAAATATCGGTACTAGATGTATACAGGCCCTTATACTATGCGTTACTGGTCTGACACAAGCCGAGCAAACGCAATACGATCGGTCATGTTTACTAGCATCTCATGACGCGAAATTATAGACATATCTCCTGCCAAAAGTACCTCTTAACGCTAGTCCGGTGAAGCTGTGAAGACCCTGCCGGGTTAATAGCGTAGTCAGATCGAGAAAAAAAAAAAAACCTTTTAACGCGCGCAAAGAAGTTTCTACTTCATAAATATTAATAATAATAAAGTCCACGGGGAAAGACCCGTGTATCGCAGGGCATAGCTATTTATAATATACTTTAATTACATTTTAATGGCAGTATAGTCTGTGGTCAAACCCGGGACATCGACTGTATATAATTCCTTTCCAACTTAGAATTATATGAATATTAGCTTTTTTTCTTTGTTTGTTACGCTTTCTCTACTACTCAACCACTCATCATAAAATTCTGTATATACCTTGTCTAAGAGCACAAAAAAGGGCATATGGTGCCAGTTATTATGAAAAAATTAGTCTTTCTGAGCTTACTCTTTCAAATCTACAAAAGTACGAGTACAGCCGCGAACATACGCTAGTATAGAATAATATATTAAAGCTTTATTATAAAACTAGCCTCTGCCTGCGACTTTGATCGCGTGGAATTGTTACTTTGGGCTAAGGTTAACACGCAGCAGAAGCTCTCGAGAGGAAAAAAACCCCGATTTTGAAATATTCTTCATTGGTGCTCCGCTCCTATTGGTTTTAGTGTGATGATATACAGCCTATAACCTTCCTCGATAAATGAGCTATATAACACTGAAATAATTTTTCATCGAATAATATCGAATATAATAATATAATCGAATATTTTGAATTTAATTTTCATTCACAGTCATATCTCAATGTATAAATATTTTAATGTCAAATTTCTTGGAACAGTATTCTAATTCCAATGATACATGATTCTAAAACTTAGTAATATTGAAAAATATCAGTTTCAAATAAATTCTTCAAGTGCAGCCATCTTTGGGTTTAAATGTGAACCAATTAAATATTCGTCTCACTGACAAACCGTACAATGAGAGCCGGGTCCAGGAAATATAACACAAAAAGCTTATTATGTAGGTACCGTTGTGTGAATTGTTCCCGAAAATGGTTTAAATCTTTCTTCGGCAGCAGGTAAATTGTAATTTTATCTTTTGTCGGTAATTTTAAGGATAGCTGGTGTCGTTACTTGTGTTTTATTCTGAATGGTTTTATGATATACCAGCCTTCGGAACTATTGTCTGTGGTAATACAAAGGCTCAGTTCGGTGAAAGCTAGGATAATGTATTTATTTACAATAGCCTTCTACCTAGATGTTAATAGGAACTTTCGTCAAAATGTTTGTTCTGGGAATTGAATAATCTCCTATATAAACCCCAAATATAGAAATGTTGAACTTCGTGCAAATACTTAATTATTCTGCGAACAATGTTATGATGTAAATTATATTTTTTTAAACTATACTAATGAATTTTTTTAACTCAAGTACTTAAAAACAGGAATGAATCTAAAAATACTAAAAAAGAATGACCGACCAAAACATGTCAAACATGAAATAAAAAATAAGCGCAGACATCGCTGAAGACTACCAATGTAATTTAATAATATATTTATCATAATTATTCTAACTTTAACCATGTGTCCAAGCCCGTGAATAACACAGGTATTATTAACAAATACATTTAGACATAAACATTACATTTAGAAAATATTTATTGCAGTACCTCCATGTACCAAATATCTACTCATTGCGTTAATAAGAGAATGAAAATTAAAGTCGCAAACGAATAATATGTTTAAATATTATGGAAAAACTATATATTATTAATTTGTAATAATATTTTGTACATCGACTAATTATCTCTTTTGCGACGTAAAAACTATCGCTGTGATATAAAGATAAAAGTTAGATTTATGGTACTACGGATATTTTAGTAATTTTCAAATTAAGTAATCGTGTAATTAATTATATTTATCATTAACTAACAGTATAGGTAAGTTAAAACAACAGAATATATTGGAGGTCATTTTGTTTCCATTAATTTACTTGTAACCTAACAAAGCTTGTTCTACATAATGTTTAATGTAACAAATAACAAATATTATAACCTTGTTAGAAGATATATCTATGAACAAAAAAAATTATAGTAAATTGCTTCAACAGTTTTCGAGTAATATGGACAGATACACAGTTGCAAATATGGCGGACCATTTCTTAAAGAACAGGATCACCCACTCCTTAAGGAACACGATCACCCGATTCGAACAGAATTCGGTTCAATTATCAATTACAGAACTTTACTTACATATTACGTGCGTATTCGTTTAAAATAAAATAAATAATAACAAAAGCGATACCAAAGCTTAACGAGGAGTTTTGTTCGACGTAGAAAAGATCTCTCATACCTCCGATGTACAATGAATAGTTTTTTACGCGCTCCCGTAACAACGCGAACCTTTATCTGCTATTCAGTATTGAAATCTCAGGGGATAAGCGAATATGTTTGAGTGTGCGTGCTATTGAATGGCGCAGGTGTGCAGCCGTATTAAAAGACATTATTTTCGTCTCTCAATACTATTTCCTATGCATGCAGCTGTCGAAAGTTTAGGGCATCTTTAAGGTCCTTCTTTGGAGTGATAGGTACATGAACACACTGTTTAAAATTAAATTTTAAATTCGATATTATATTGTTGCTTAAGTTAAAATTCTTACTTCTTCATTATACATGAGTACAATTCAACCAACATGTCATTATATCTCTTAGCAAATATGTTTTTTATCGTGTGGTGTTTTTCTATTTGGTTTTAAAAATTAATCTACACTATAATTGACTAACTGAATAGTTTATACGTTAGAAAAACTATTATAATTAATATATTCTGTCACGCTCTTTGATTGTGGTGTAGAGAACTTGTAATTTTCGAAGTATTTTTAACAGACGTGCGTGAATATTTTTTAAATAAAACTCTTTTAATCGAAATATTTTTATATATTTTCAACAAAACTTTTGTTATTAAGTTTAAACTATTGGAATTTATTAGATTACTCTTTTAATGACTATTACTAATTAATTCTATTACTCTATCAACCAACGTTAATAATTTTTTTATTATCGATTAAATAATTAAATACGCATGTTTTGTGACGTCTAAGTCTTCTAAGTTTAGAAAAGCAAATATTGAGATTATTAGACGAAACTTCTGTACAATGTACACATTTATGGGTGTTTTTTTTTTTTTTTTTTTTATGTCATAGGTGGCAAACGAACAGGTGGGTCACCTGCTGTTAAGTGATCACCACCATCCATGCACACTAACAACCCCAGAGGAGTCGTAAGTGCGTTGCCATCTTTCGGAGGGAAGGGTTAGGGGAGGGAAAAGGAGAGGAGAGAGGAGAGGGGAGGGGAGATGGGTCTCCGGCGCTCTCACTGACCGAACGAAACGCAACAATACAAGCACTGTTACTTCACGTTGGTTTTCTATGAGAGGGTGGTACTACCCCGGGCGAGCCGACCCATTCATGCTGAAACCAATAATAGTTTCAGCGTGGCTCTACCACCATCAAAGAGTTATAGTAAAGAAAAGTATTTCTGTCTACAATCAGTTTGTTTTCTCTAACTGATTACGCTATTGACCTAGCAAGGTCTTAACAGCTTCACCGGACTATATCTACAAGCAGTGTTCGTCAAAATGTATGGCGTAGTCCGGTGAAGCTGTTCAGCCCTTGCTAGGCCAATAGCGTAGTCAGTTCGAGAAAAAAATATCAAAATTTATGAAATGTAAACGGCAATATTGGATCATGAAAGTCGAGGGAACGGCAAATAATTTTATAAAATTATATAACCCATGGTAGAATACAGACACAATTTTTTTTCTCTGGTATTTTTATTTTTACTAGCATTTCAGAAACCTTTAATTCTCAGTGATAATTTTGGTGGTCAATAGTAAAACCCTCTAACTACAGTCGTGCTTTACTGTTAAATAATAAATTCTTTATTTAATATATTCCACAAACAATTATATGGGTGAAATCCCATATGAGATTACCTTCTTATTTTTCTCACAACTTCATAGTACAGGTAGAATAAAACACTTATGTAGATAATAAAATCGAAACATTATTTAAATAAATAAATCTGGATTGTAGGTACATATTTCTAATTCAATTATAGTACTAAACATTAATCAATAGCCTAAAGTTCTTTATTTTATTGTTTCGTTTTATAAAATGTGTAACTATAGTGTAAAAGCTTACACGTAACTGTATCTCATTGTGAATAAATAATATGAACACGTGTTATTTCTTTGAACGTGTTCCCATAGGTTTAACATCAACTGAGCGACCTTGGCACCGAGTGTCCTTGGACCCGAGGGGTCTGAATAAAGCCCAGGCATAATACGCAGCCGTTAAACTAGTCATCATTGTATACTGCGGAAATTGTACCCCAAGACGATTGCTATCAACTAAAACCATGTACTAATAATGACTTCATTTATTTATTCACATATTTTAAAATTGTGTTCGTAATAAATTCAGATGTTTTATTTTTATTAGTAAATTAGACATAAAGCTGGACAAAAACAAATTTGAGAGAAACGCGACTTAAATCAAGATAATATCACAATACATTTTTTTTTCTATCTGCTATTTTTTTTTGACACCTAGCTCAAGGTTGCGCAGCACACCTCGGCTTAGGCTGTTGATTGAGTCATGCAATTCGCGACCTAACTGAGCTAACCTTTTTTTTTAACGTGGGGAAATCCCTTATGGATACGCCACCCTCCCGGGGGAAAGGGTGGGTTATGTCCGAGTCGCACGGACTAAAACCCCACGGTGTACCAACAGAACGTTTTGCAGGGGCGGCAAGGGATCGTGCAACCTTGGAGAGCCGCCCCCACGGTCCGCTTTACCTATAGAGGGACAGACCGGGTACACACCGGCTGCCCCCCCTCGTACACCGGACCTGTGCAATGAGGAGATGGGCCTCCCGGCCCATCCCCTCAGGTCCGGCTATGGTGGCGGGAGGAGTTGGGCTAAGCGCCGCCTCCTCCCGCCTGTCCTCCTTTGGCGGAGAGGGCCACTTTGAGGGTCTGCCTCGCGGGCCCTCTCCGCCTCCTCCTTCTGCGAGGTGACCTCCTCGCAGAAGAATGGCATCGCTCGCTAAGCCTGTTCGCTGCCAAGCACGGCCGAAACCACACTCGGCAGCGACAAATCCACTCCTACCGCCGCCGCCAGAATACGGCGCTGTACCCCCCACGCAGCACACTCAGACAGAGTGTGCTGCGCGGTATCTTCGTCAGCGCCGCACTCGTGGCAGGCGGCGGTCGGCTTCCTGCGTGCGACCCTGTGCAGATACCACCCGAAACAACCGTGTCCGGTGAGTACCTGCACCAGTCGGAACGTCAGGGAGCCCCACCCGCAGGACCGGGCGGACGGCGTCTATAATAAACCGCCCGAACGCCTCGTCCGCCAGGTCCTGCTGCCACCTTTCGACGGCGTCTCCCCTGAGACGCCGTCCTAACTGAGCTAACCTAGACTTGACACAATACACCCTTAGCAAGTTATTTATGCTAAAAACATCGTATGTCGGAGCAGAAACAAAATTGCGTCTATATGAAGGTATGACGTCATCCATTGTGACGTCATAGGTATGACTTGATCGATCAATCCACCAAAACAATCAAATAACAACAATAGCCGATACAGAAATGCAACACTGAATGTAGTTACGATTACGAATTATCCGTAGATGTGACTAGCCCAAATGTCTAAGCGAGGATGCTACCGCGGAAGAGAAAACATTACTTCGAGGTTGACGAAACCAAAGAGTACTACAAGAACGAATATCAAAAAGTTCTTACCACCACCTCTACCATTCATCGCGAGTATATCTGCCACCACCAAGGAGGAAATATCATTATAAGGAATATGAAACCGGGGGATACCATAAGCAAAATTAACATTGAAAAGTTCTATCTACGACGAATACCATTTTATCTCTGCCTCGAAATATAGCTGGGATATGAACGGATTACCGACCGCCCCGACTTCGCACATCGCATCGCATAATGATGATTTCGTGATTTTATGCGAATTATGAAATCACCGACAGTAGATAATTATTCATAGTTTTATTAACTCGTGTCAACTCGCGGACGGTTGATAGTAGAATATGAAAATGCTGCATACCACGTTACGTTTCGCTGTGTAATTGTTAAGTACTGAACACGATCTCGAAAGGCGACGGTTTAACGATTTTTCTATTCGCTTCGACTATTGTCACAACCGGACGGGGCGGCTTCCAATATTCCTAACTAAAGCATAAATATTAATACATTACAACCCCTTACGAATAGCGGAATGCAAATTACGTTTAGCTTTCTGAATTTGTATTTTGAATATATTACGTCAAAATAGGTATCAATGTTACATATATGTTGTGTGTATTGAATAACGTTTAATCGAGAAGCGAAAAAAGTAATATATAATAATAATATCTTAATTCACAATAGTTTCAAAGATCATCTTATAGTTTTTAAATTATATTTGCCACTAGTTGTGCCCGGGACTCCGTCCCTGTGAAACGTAATGTAAAAAAAAACAGTGGCTAATAAAATCATCTAAATGTATTAAATCCATTTACTTATTTACTTTTCTTTGGTATTTACGTTGCGTCGTCATTAAAATTACAATAACTTTTGATAGAGTGAACCGATTTCAATGAAATCAAGACTATATGTTTTTTTTTTTTCGAACTGACTACGCTATTGACCAAGCAGGGTCTTAACAGCTTCACCGGACTACTAAGGCGAGCGCTTAAGGCACTCAGCCGATTTTACTTTGACAACTAGCTCAAAGGTGCGCGGCAAACCTCGGCTTTGGCTGTTGCCTGATACAAGCGATTCGCGACCTATCTGAGTTAACCTAAGCTAAGCTAACTATTCATACATATATGAGTTGTTGAAACATATATGTGTACCAAGCATACATACCTCAACAACCCTTATATATATTTCGTATCGGATAATATTCTAGACTATTTCAGTTTGATAAGGGAAAAAATAAAACCCTTCCACCTTATTATGTGTAAGCGTGTATGCGTGCACGTGTGTGGAGGTGATATGTGTAATGTTGTCGCAGTGATGTAAGATTTTGTGTCACTGTATCGCGCGAGCAGCGTACTCAAGGGCTCCACGCCGAGGGAACGGAGACTAAATGTTACTCACATATTCTTATATGCTTTATGATTTTCTGGTATTAGGTTTTATCGTGAAAGTAGTACTTCAGCAGTGATGCGTGTCCAAACAAACAAACACATATACAGACATTTCTAAAAATCATTGAAATATATTTTATTACATATTCCTAGTCACACGTAGATTTACATTCTTATTATATATATAGATCTTGTGTTATTTGGCTCTGTATTTTGTAATATTGGTGGTGCTTTACGTAATCTATTTTACTATTGTGTTTGTGTACAAGTGGATGGGAAATAATACCGCGGAACATGGATTCTGACTTGACACAAAAACCCCCTGGAAAGTTCAACAAGACGGCCACCATCTTGTTAGTTCATTGAAATAATAGCTAGAAACTTTTAATATTATTATCTACTTGACAATGGTAGTAATAATCTACTAGAAGATACTGGTTGTCAAAAATAAAAGTGTTATCTGTTAGTGTAGTCTAATATAGCTATTATAAATAAATACAAAGATATAAATAATACTATTAACATTATAGAAAAGAAAATTTATGATGGATACACGGATGAATGTTTGTTCATGCAAAAACCACTGAACGAATTTTGACGAAACTTTACAATAATATAGCCTATACATTAAAATAATGCTTAGAGTATACCTAATTTATATATTGTTTAAATTTACCAAAATATAATAAGTATCAAGTTTGATAAAAGCCTACCATCTGAGAGCTACATCGCCATGCGCCATAGATTGTTAGAATCAAACGAAGTCGCGGGCGGTTGCGAGTACATATATAATAGTGACTGCCACTCACGACCATTACAAAAAAAAATAGTTGCGAAGAACACAAGTTTAGGTATGAATACGTATTATACATTTATAAAAATACCCATTGAGTAGTTTCATTTCAAAATAAACTCCCTAAATCTAGTTTTAGACGTTTCTAATATTTAAGTTATTTTTCAAGATCTTCAAATTTGGTACATGTAAAATATGAAGATCATAAAAAAACCGACAACAAAATGTGAACATCATCATAAAAACTGACAACCTTAAAAGCATGTTATATAAAATTGGACTGTTTACAATTTTAATTGATATATTTACATCGAGTAATATAACGGTTAGCATTGCAGCGCCATCTAGTCGCAGACAAATCGTTTTCTCGGCTTTTATAACACGCCGCGTCGCGTCGTGGAAGGGATCAATTTACGTATATCCTTAGTTGAATATTCTAGAATATCGAGGCATAGCTTTGTACGATTATACCATGTAAGTAGATAGGGATCAAATCGTAAAATTATAACTACAATTTCTACAAATTTGTCTCGAAATTTAGTATTCGTCAAACATTTCTACACTCAGTTTAGATAGGTATATAGTAATAGAAAGATAAAACTGTTTGTTCAATTGAATTTGTGAAAGAAAACGAAAACATACTACACTTTTCACGCTTGCAAATTTCGTCAGCAAATCAAACTCGTACAATTAAAAATGTTGCTGCAGCGCCATCTAGGTGATAATATATGTTCTTTTGCATTTTGAATACGTCATAGAAGTGGTAAATTAACAACTTGAATATTGTAGAAGATTCAAAAACATCTTGATGAGCTTTATTTTTATCAATATATTGAAAATAGTTCTCTTCCCATATCACGGACAAGTCGAAGCCTGTATTTCTCTATATCTTTATATTCTTAAACACGAAATGAAAATAGTTTAAACCCTTGAACTATGATCGAATTTGAATCACTAGTCTAAAGAAAACTGCTTTGTACTGTTATACCGTGGTAATCAAGATGGCAGCAAATCATCAAAATCGACTGTTAAAATAGAAAACAAAACCATGTTGAACAGTCTATTACAATGGCCGCATTAGTTTAAATTTAAAAATATGCTTAACTGAAATATATTAATTTACTCGTTTATACCTTTCCATCGCCATGGCAACCATCATTTTCAAATCTACAAAAATGATAGTCCACGGCCGTCGTGAGGACGTCACGCAAAAACTATTGAATAGATTGCGATTAAATTCTTTTTATTTCATCTATACTATTATAAAGAGGTAAAGTTTAGAGTTTGTGACGTTGTAGAGGTAATCTCAGGAACTACTGGTTCGATTTGAATTTTAAAAAAAGGTTATATATATCATCACTCAAAGACCAATAGAAATGGAGCACCAATGAAGAATGTGTCAAAATCAGGGCTTTTTTTCCTCTCAAGAGCTTCCGCTGCTTGTTAACATTAGCCCCAAGTAACTATTCCACGCGGACGGAGGCTAGTTATTTATAAAGTTTTAGACCTTATCTAAAAAAATCATTTATCACGATATCTTAATAACAACAATAAACAATTCAAAATTATAACGTTTTTTGTAAACCCTACATACATTTTGTAAGCAAAGTATATTTTTGGTTCATTTTTTTAAATATTTTTCTTTCCCTTTTTTAATATTCTTCTCTTCTGTTCGTAGAATAAACATTGCAAAGTCACAGGTATCGGAGAGTCATTGATATTCAGAGAAACGTTGTTCTCAATAACTATTTACCACTTGCTAAACGTTACTACTATTAAAAAGAGGTAATAAAGAAAACAAAACCAGAGTGTTATCACCGTTTATTTGAATTTTACTAAAAAAATTGAATAAAAAATATTGTATTTTATCAACATTATTTAACCATGAATTGAATCGTATGTGTGTTTGTCTGTCTGTTGAATTTGTTTGTGTGTGGCCCTCCCCCCTTCGCCATCAACAACAATTTACTTTATAATACATTATTAAAAGGGGGGGGCGGGTGCAGTCTGCTCGGGTAACAGCGCCGTCCATATCTGGGAGTATTGTCTGTTTGTTTGTTTGTCCGTCTGTCTGTCTGTGTGTCTGTCTGTATGCGTGTTTGTGGGCAACATTATGCTTGATCGTGGGACGGCGCGTGCGTTGTCAGTCTCTCACTCGCTGCGCTTATTATAATATTAATCTTCTTCCTCGCCGCTCTCAGATTCTGAAATTAATCCAAATATTACGGTACAGTGGTACAATTCAAACTTGATCTTAAGACCAAGTGTACCATCGGTGGTACAGTTAATCTTGATCTTTAAACCATGTGTACCACCGGTGGTACACTTGAATCTTGCTCCATATCCCACGTGTACCATCAGCAGTACACATTAAACTTTACTTAAGGCCACGTGTACCACCGGTGGTACACGTAAAACTTTATATTTCGGCCCCATGTACCACCAGTGGTACAACGTTTGATAACTATTGAAAAGAAAAGAATTACTTATATCATTTTATTACGATGCTGTAACATAATTTAGTGGGATGTGTTCAAACCTCTAACCATTAATTTTTATTTAAATTAATTTTATTTCAACTCGAGGGTATGGAAGCAAAAATACAAGTTTGGCGTACGACGATTTATTTCCAAGAGAGTGTGCGGTACAAGTGCATTATCTTAAATAGGTTATAACTGTTAATAATGATTATGCCGGTGAACGGATTATTATGACGCTGGCGCATTGAGCACGGCGATTGGCCATCGTGTGTGTGTGGCCATTTCAAAAGGGCGTGTTTTATTCTATTGTTCTTTAATTACTTCTTATCGCTCGTGGAGCATTTGAACGGACTAGCCTACTATCCTATTCCTTATGATAGTAGAGTAGTTATACGCTCGCTACATAATATTGTATGATAATACATAATGTAGTAAAGTAGCTGTAAAGGTCCCTCAGGCTATAATGCATGGATAGTTTTCAAAATGATAATACATCTAGTTTTTGTCAAAATATCAAATAGCCCGAAGGACACATGTCAAGCATGGAAGCATGGAATGTTCCACACTTTATTAAATAAAAGTAAATTTTCAAAAAAAAGTATTAACCGACTTCAATATCAATCAAAAACCCATAAGGCACTAAAAAGCGGAAAATAAATAGTTTATCAAAAATAAAACATATGAATATGTGTGCTACCTAGAGATGTATTGGAAGTCGGTGCCAACCAAACCGAAAATCATATCATCTACAGGTACAAAGTTTAAGTCCACTCTCGCGTCTCTGTAATACAAAAATTTTGGTTGGTACCGACTTCCAGTACATCTCTAGGTAGCACACATATTCATATGTTTTATTTTTGATAAACTATTTATTTTCCGCTTTTTAGTGCCTTATGGGTTTTTGATTGATATTGAAGTCGGTTAATACTTTTTTTTGAAAATTTACTTTATTTTTCCATTTTTAGTGTACATAAATATATTTTACTAGCAGTGCCCGCGAACTCCGTTCCGCCTTAAGTATATTAAAATATGCTCATTTTTGCGGTATGGTATCTATCGGTATGGTATGCGATATGGTTTCAATTGGTTGTACAATAAGTAACGTTTGGTACGAACGCAACCTTTTCAGTAATCCGCGATAGTTTCTACCACCAACTCGGCTACCATCGCTTCACACATTATACACCTTAAGTAATGTAATTACAATGCTTGCGTCATGTTGCAACACAGCAACGAACATAAGCACAATAGGCTCCTAAGAATTGAAGAGTTTTTTTTATAATATTGGTGGCAAACGAACATACGGGTCACCTGATGGTAAGTGATCACGGCCGCCCATGGACAATTGCGATACGAGAGGAAACACAGATGCGTTGCTGGCCCTTAAGAAAGGAGTAGGCTCGTTTCTTGAAAGTTTTCTTACTTTGCCACGGTTCCCATAATCAGAACCTAACCAAACTCTCATCAAACTACCCTTGAAGTTCATCCTTTTCAATAAAAAATGAATCATCGAAACCGGTTAGCGTAATATTGAGTTATTCGTCTATTTGTCGTGTACATACTTAATGCAAATTTGAAACTTATACGGTTTTGCACTGGATGCCGTGGTCGGAACTGTACCAAATTAAAATGGGACCACACTGGAAGTACCAGCTTTCAAATAAAAAAAGAATAATCAAAATCGGTTCACCCAGTCCAAAGTTATGAGGTAACAAAAAAAAAAAAATACAGACGAATTGATAACCTCCTCCTTTTTTTGAAGTCGGTTAAAAATACTTCAATTTACCTTCTTCAGCGTTCTGTAGCCACTCGACAAACTTCTTCATCTGATCGAGGAACATCATCTTGCCCTTGGAGGAGTTGGGCTCTCGGTACCACTTCAGTATCACCTCCTCGGACAGCACGTTGGTCTTGTACAGCATCAGGACTAGCTTGCTGAAGGCGCGCATGAAGCTCATATTCTCGTAACAATATTCTTGCACCTATTAAATACATTCATTTTATTTTAAACTAGCCGACCCGTGCCCACTTTGTTGGGCAGTAATAGGCATTATTATCAACTTTTCTCTAGAACTCAATCATATATCTCTAATAGTTAAAGCAGCGTTCGTAAGAAACGTTTTCGTTCGACCATTTTTTCTCATACTCCCCAGATATTACCTCCTACAAACTTTACCTCCTTATAATATTAGTATAGATAATATAATTAGTTAATAGCTTCTGCCCGCGACTTCATACGTGTGGAATAGTTATTTTGGGCTAAGTCGCAGCGGAAGCTCTCAAAAAGAAAAAAAACATCTCGACTTTGAAACATTTTTCATCGGTGCTCCGCTCCTATTGGCCTTAGCGTGATTATATATAGCCTATAACCATTCTCGATGAATGAGCTATATAACACTGAAGGAATTATTCAAATCGGACCAGTAGTTCCTGAGATTACCCCCTACAACGTCACAAACTTTACCTCTTTATAATATTATAGTATAGATAATCAACTTTTAATAGATTACAAACATACTATTTATATATACATATATTACTTGTGTAGCGAAAAAAAAAATACATTTTATATTTTACACAGAAAATAATAAAAAAATTCCATATAACTATATAACATAATTTTTCATATAACAAAATTCGATTACTAGACGTGTTTCGCGGTTTTACCCGCCTTTAATTTTTTCTGCTCTTGACACCGAAAATTATGTGTTGCATTACAATCCCCGACAGCTCTATTATTACGTTGTAGTTCCGCTTATTTCTTCACATATACATATATTGTTATGACAATTCTTACAATGCTGTTCGCGTAATGTTAGATAACCTTCTTCAGAAAATAGATTGTAGAAAGTATAAATAATATTCAAAATGTAACTATCAGTTTCAAAAATTAATGCATTCAAACACACAAAAAGAAAGTTATCATAATATAAGATATTAGATTTACATTCTTAATGTACAGATATAATAATACAACATACAAATAATCCCCAATATCATCAAGTGTCATTATATATTACCTTGGATAATAAGGCCAACTCCGCTTTAGCAGACTGCGCAAAGGCAGCCAACAGCGGAGTGTAGTGTCGGAGGTGCTTTGCCGCTTGCTCAGCCAACAGTTCCTCCTTCTTGTTCCACTCGCCTCTCGACATCACGCACTGCCAGATCTGGGGTCAGCAAACGCATCAATTATACATCAATACTACACACATACAACGGATCAATCGATCGATTGATAATAGGAGATCAGATTGCCATGTCGTCAGTGTATACGCAAATAGATGAAGCGTACTCCCGTAACCGCCGAAAGACTCAGCTGAAACGGAATCGCAACTCCTGTTCTGCGATACTACGACTCGTCATCAGGTTTCATCATTTAAAATTGGGAAAAAGTACCAACCAATGGAAGATTTGGTTTCAAACACACGTTTCGAAATGAGCCAAGTTCAATTTTTTTGAAGTGAAACTTCTTTAGGCGCACGAGGGTAAAATTTTTACAGATGTAACGTCACGCTGGTATGCAACGGAAGTGACGTCATTCGCAGTAAACGCAGATTTTTCAAGTCTCGGAAATCTAAAGTTTTAGATTTGTATAAATATAAACAAGACTTATAAATTAGTTCGCCAAAGAAGTTTCACTTCTGACATGTGTACTTTGTACGCACGCACTTTTTTTTAAATATATTATAGAGGACAAACGAACAGGTCGCACATCTGATGATAAATGATCATCACCGTCGATAGATATTGGCAACACTAAGGAGTTGCAAGCGTGTTACAGGCCTTTTAAAGAAGTCTACACTCATTTCTTTAATGTCTCTTAACTCATAATGATTTGGAAACATCGCGCCGCTGAGAGTCGATTCCACAAGGTCAAATAAATAGTTCATATAACATGTTTAATTTTTTTAAAGCTTTTATACACCAAGAATGAAGTTAAAATTGTTCCGCCGTCCATAATGTTTTTGGTTTATTTTTTACGATCTTCATATGTTACATGTACAAAATTTTAAAAATAATATAATATACTAGGAAGGGCTAAAATTGGATTTAGCTTCTTTTGAAATGTAACGAAACATTTGTCAAATTGAATAATAATGAAATGGTACTGACTATAGCAATGGTCTCGTGTTCAGGTATGGAGTGCTTGAGCGCCATGTCGCGTAGATCCTGGATCAGGTCACGCACCGGTTTCTCCTCGGCCAGTTCATCCAGCAGAGCCTGGGTCAGCTCACGCCGTGCCTCCTGCCAATGGAACAACACATATATGTCGGCACAAATACTACCGTCAAAAAGTATTTGTAATGGCATAAATATTATATTATCACATTAGAGGATAACCTCTAATGCGAAGCAAGCCTATAAAAGTCCGGTGAAGTTGTTAATGGGCCTTGCTAGGCAATAACGTAGTCCGTTTGAAAAAAAAGTCGAATCAGGATTCTGTCTCGCCCAGATCAGTCACATCTCTGAAAGTACCGATTGCTCTTAAATGACTGGTCGACTAAAAGACAAGGAAGACGTCATCTTTGATTGAAGTTTATACCTTAATAACTACCGCCCCCAATGTCAGCTGCGACACATAAATAATCAAAACTATTTCATACAAACTGGCCATATAACTTCTTTGGACACTTGCAGTGTAATAATTATAGCAAATAATAGTTTTAGTATGCTCTTACTACCTTATTTAACGTAACTTTTATACATACTTTTAGAGTAACTATTATTACACGTGACAGTTTCAAAGTTGAAAATGATCCACTTGTAACTATGAACAGGATCAAAATTTTAACGTGAATTAAGAGAAATGAAATAGGTAATAAGGTAATTACGTAATTATTAATAAGGTAGAACCTTTTTTTTTTTTTACGTGGAGAACCCTCTTGCACAGACATTGCCAGGTCCCCGGGGGAGGACCTGAACTGAGTCGACCTCCAATCGACTAAAAAACTCCACGGTAACCTACGCCGCACCATGGGGGTGTCTCGGGGTTGCGTTAGCAAGCTCCGGTACACCCCCGGCGGCAGGCGTTTCCCACGCCACACCCGACTGAGGCAGCCCGGTCCCATGACCGCCTCCCAGCCCGCCGGACCCGTGCAATGGGAGGTCAGGGCCCCCGCCCCTTCCCCCCTGGGATCGGTTGGCAGCGGAAAGGCTAAACCGCTCCGCCGCCACCCCACCTTTGATTTTTTACCGAGGTTTACTCCTCATCCGCCTCAGCCACCCTGAGATCCCCTCCGGCCTACGCAACCACCCCCATCCCTCCATCCTAATACATATAATAAGGTAGTACCTAGACTCCTTTTAAAGATTTTCTTAAAGAACATAATAAATATATATGGGATCATGCAAGTATTATTAAGATTGATTACAATATTAATTTGATACGAGGGTTGGGGTATTTGTATGCGAGACGCGTGGTCTTAACGACTGGGCTACCTTCGCCCTAGTACTGAACTACTATAGATAAGTTAATTCCACTATCTAAATTTAGTTCAGATGCTATGAGCCCTAAAGTTAGTTCAATGTGGTCGACTTAGGTGGTCTTCTTTTTTATTTCTTTATCTTATAATTCACATTTTATTTATAACTTTACATAAAGAACATTTTGATTTAGAGATTGAATCCTCTTTTGGCTTAACTAATCCTTCTTCTTCCTAGCGTTTTCCCTGCCTGGTACCAGGGTCCGCTTTCTTACTAAACTTCCTCCACTTTGCACCATCTTCAGCATCTTTCTTTTTCTTTCTCACCAGCGTTTTTTGGGCCTGCCATGAGTCCATGGCTAAACTAGTCCTAACTAACATTATTAATGTGAAAGAGATTTTGTTTGTTTGTTTACCCCTTTATTACCTTAATAACAGTATTGCTCATCACAGATTTTTTTTATATAGTCATCGTCAGGCATGCAGAGAAGAGCGGGGGGTAGCTTTGATCAAGAAAAAAATCTAACGCTCCCGATTTTCATGATTCATCATGTGTTCGGTTGGTTACCTGTGAGGCTTGAGCCCGATGCAACCGGAGCAGTTCAGCGAGTCCTCGCGACGCGAAGGACGTCGCCAGCACGTCCTCGCTGCGACGGTTCAGCGGCAGGAACTCCAACAGCCTGCATGCATCGTGCATCAATTAATATCCAATATCTATATGCATCGGTAAGGAAAAATGATTCATGTGGAACGTTAAACATAACATAATAACAATTATTTGTAGGTAAACAGGTGTTGAAGTAAGAAGTGTCTCATATCAATCTCACCCAAAACCAAATTGTTATACCTCAATGTATGTAATATACATACATTTCTATAATAACATAATACAGTAATAACTAGAGGGTATTTACCTTAAATTGATTAATCTATTAATTAAATTAATATTATTATTAATTGAAAAAAAGTTATCCGTGAAGTGGCTATAGTATGCTAAGAGAAATCAGAGCAAAGCAAGTTTTTAATTTTAACTGGGTAATTAATTAAATAGTAACCTTTCAATGTCGTTTATATTTTCCTCAAGGTATTTAGAAAAAAGTATAACCGAAAAATGTATAAGATGTAATAAGGGTGTAATAGCAATATTAAACCTTCTGATTTCATTGTAGCTCCACCAGTGCCATTTAAATTGCACACACAAGGAATAATACATACATAATAATATGAGTACACTTCTTACCTCGACACTATATTACTAACTTAAACTTAGAACTATCATATAAAATTAGAACACAGAATTGTTAGTGGGATCTTTATCTCATCTTTAATATAGTTTGGTTGTTGTGTATTCGACAATGGTAGTAATAATCTTGGTAGCCAAAATAAAATAAAAAATGTTTAGCCATGAAGATTTATCGCATGCAGTTCTTTCTATCATTCACTAACTTATTATCAGGTGGCGTTAGGCTGTATGTGATTATTATTACATTTTAAGGTTATATTTGAATGCAGAAGAACTCCGTTAATTGCCAGTATAGTATAAAAATGTATCGCCATTAATGACAGTGTCGCAATAGTACGACAAGCCAGTACATGACGAATTCATTGTACCCTGGACTGTAATACCGATCTAAATTAAATTAAAACGGATACATTTTAGAATGTCAGGGTGCCTTGTTTTAACCATAAAATAAGAAATGTAATGACATCATCCCGCCGTGATAATAAATAAACCTTCTACCTACTACATTCCTCATGAATCACTTTATCTACTGGTGAAAACCGCATGAGAATCCGTTCAGTAGTTTTTGAATTTATCGCGAACAGACATGATTCAATTCGTGGGTAAAATGTTAAGTGGTAGAGATTTAAAACAGTACATTTCTAACATGTCCGTAAGCTGATGTGGTGTAATCACCACTTAATAGCCCATACTTTCTTTAGGTAAGAAATCTATGACTACACAGCGGGTTTCCTACAGGCCCGATGTGATGAAATCATTTCTCAAACTAGGAATATGGACCGCAAACTATATAAAAGTCAGTTCAATATTGATGAATTCTACATATAACCGCTGCCAGTTAAACCACGAAATCAATCAAATCAAAAATACTTTATTCAGTTTAGGCCCTAATAAAGCACTTATGAACGTCAAAGACTACTACTACCGGTTCGGAAAACAACCCAGTCATCGAGAAGAATCGGCAAGAAACTCGATCGGGTACATTTTTTAAACATATATTTATACATTATACAATGCTTTTAGTGGATGCACAGAGAGGAGTCAATTCCAGACATCACTATCATTCACATACTGATCCACTCTATAATATCCTTTTGAAACTAAAACCAGTTAGACATGGCGCTTAAATTTACAGTCCGGCAAATCGGTAACATGCTTTGGGACTTTATTGTAGAACCTAACACTATTACCTAAAAAACTATTACTGATTTTGCTAAGTCGGAAACATGGGACCACCAGTTTATTACAGTTTCTAGTATTTAGATTATGCCGGTCTTTTACTAAATTCAGTTTTTCAAAGTTTTTCCGGACATAAATTAAATTATCAAGAATGTATTGGGAGGGCAGAGTTAAGATACCGAATTCCTGGAATTAATGGAAGTGTTATACACCGTAGTGGATATATTATTTTGAAATGCTATTTTTTAAAGACGTTGCATGTTAACAATAATTTCAATATTCCTATATTTGTAAATTAGTGCTAAAATATATTGTGCAATAAGTTTTAGTAAAAGTTTTCTTGCCCTATAAATCAATAGCAATTTATTATATTTAATGATACTTGTGATTAAATGTTGACAGTTAGTATTCTCTATATATCTGCCAGTAATATTTTTTCTCTCTCGTCATAACGAATGCTCTGAAACCAAGATTTATTCTTTATTTTGCATCTGCGCCCGTATAAATGTGTAACCTATACTTATATTACAAAAGTGGGAGATTTGTTTGTTTGGTTGAACCTCTTAAACTCAGGAACTACTGTTCCGATTTCAAAAATTCTTTCAGTGTTAGATAACTCGTTTATCGAGGAAAGTTATATACCACGCTAAGACCAATAGGAGTGGAGTAACAGTGAAGAATATTTCAAAACCGGAGTTCAGAAGTAACTATTCCATAGGGACGAAGTCACAGGCAGAAGCTAGTAGTATCCAATAACCTGTCAACCTTATTAATCAGTCTTAACTGTATTAATGGTGGTAGAGCCACGCTGAAACTATTACTGGTTTCAGCATGAATGGGTCGGCTTGTCCGCGGTAGTACCACCCTTTCTCAGAAAACCGACGTGAAGTAACAGTGCTTGCATTGTTGAGTTGTGTTCATGAACGGTGGTGATCACTTAAGATCAGGGGACCCACATGTTCGTTTGCCACCTAACACATAGAAAAACGGTTATAACTCGGGGTATAACATTAGCTCCCGTATAGAGGTATCAAGACTGACCTGCCCTCGAGCTGTCCCCGCTTGAGCGCGGCTATGAGCGAAGCGACTCCTCGCTCCTGCTTCACGGTCGAGAACACCTCCAGCACGAAATCCAGAGCCAGATTGTCCTTCAGCAGGTGCTCGTTCACCAGCACCAGCAGGACCGACGGCGGCACGCATCCGTTACCTATAAACAACAATAACAACAAAATACTACACAAGATCTAGGCAGAATCTTGGAATGTCGAAACTTCTATTCTAAGGGATCATAGGAAATAGCTTATATCTGCCTAATTAATAATACTTCCAATGACTTCGCTTGAATACTGTAGCAGGGAGGTGGGACAGCCCCATACTGGGACTTTGGGTACGCCTACACACCTTGGCATTATAAAAATAATTTATTCATATGGACTTCTTGTCACCAATAAACCATTTTTTGGTTGGATTGATTTGCTCCTTCTTAATAGATAATTCAGGGGTTACTTTTAGATATAGGATTATTAATGATTGCTTCTTGGATGCGAGGAGTATTAAAGATTGCTTCTTGGATGTAAAGAGTATTAAAGATTGCTTCTTGGATGTGAGGAGTGGTAAAGATTGCTTCTTGGATGCGAGGAGTATTAAAGATTGCTTCTTGGATGTAAAGAGTATTAAAGATTGCTTCTTGGATGTGAGGAGTGGTAAAGATTGCTTCTTGGATGCGAGGAGTATTAAAGATGGCTTCTTGGACGTGAGGAGTGGTAAAGATTGCTTCTTGGATGCGAGGAGTATTAAAGATTGCTTTTTGGACGTGAGTAGTGTTAAAGATTGCTTCTTGGATGCGAGGAGTATTAAAGATTGCTTCTTGGATGTAAAGAGTATTAAAGATTGCTTCTTGGATGTGAGGAGTGGTAAAGATTGCTTCTTGGATGCGAGGAGTATTAAAGATTGCTTCTTGGATGTAAAGAGTATTAAAGATTGCTTCTTGGATGTGAGGAGTGGTAAAGATTGCTTCTTGGATGCGAGGAGTATTAAAGATTGCTTCTTAGACGTGAGTAGTGTTAAAGATTGCTTCTTGGATGCGAGGAGTATTAAAGATTGCTTCTTGGACGTGAGGAGTGTTAAAGATTGCTTCTTGGATGCAAGGAATATTAAAGATTGCTTCTTGGACGTGAGGAGTGTTAAAGATTGCTTCTTGGATGCGAGGAGTATTAAAGATTGCTTCTTGGATGTGAGGAGTGGTAAAGATTGCTTCTTGGATGCGAGGAGTATTAAAGATTGCTTCTTGGATGTAAAGAGTATTAAAGATTGCTTCTTGGATGCGAGGAGTATTAAAGATTGCTTCTTGGACGTGAGGAGTATTAAAGATTGCTTCTTGGATGTAAAGAGTATTAAAGATTGCTTCTTGGATGTGAGGAGTGGTAAAGATTGCTTCATGGATGCGAGGAGTATTAAAGATTGCTTCTTGGACGTGAGGAGTGGTAAAGATTGCTTCATGGATGCGAGGAGGATTAAAGATTGCTTCTTGGACGTGAGGAGTGGTAAAGATTGCTTCATGGATGCGAGGAGTATTAAAGATTGCTTCTTGGACGTGAGGAGTGGTAAAGATTGCATCACAAGCAGCAAAATGTGTAGTGTGGCCAGTGAGAACAGTCGATGCAGAGTTACATCAACCGAGGAAGATCCACACACAATAATCTTGCACACTTCGACACCGAACCGCACAGAAAGCGCGGGCCGGCTCTAATCGTGTGCTGAGTTTTTTTTAAATAATTTTCCTTCAATTAGATGTAAATACGAGTTATTGTATAAAACGTCATGTAAGGAAAATGCATTACTCTCATCTGTTTCTCACCCTCCATATGACTTCCTTTCTCTATCTCCCTCTATCGTATACGATGTGTGTAAATTCGAGTGAACGAGTATTGTGTTTATTTATTTATTACCTAGTAAATGTTATCTTTATTTAGCATTTTCTATTATATAATTTTATTTAAAATAAATATGTATTTTTCGTAAATTATTATTTGTTTCTTTACATCTAGAACTTCACGGAGGTCCTCCTGCCACACACAAATTTTTTTGTTCTTATAAACGAAACTCACCTATCCAGAGAGCAGTCATTCTAGCCAATTTGATGCGCTGCAGGGGCTCGAAACCTTTCAAATATACCAGAACCTAAAACAATACACAGGTTTATATTATACAGTTTCATAAAACAATTTATTATATTTAGTATAATATTTCAAAATATCACACGACAATTTTTCTTCCACTTTTGTGTGACAAACAAAGAGATAGCGTTAACCCATTATAGTAACTCTTAATTTGTCACATTATGTGGTCAAGTACCGGCAACAGACAGACCATCTCTCTCTCTCTCTCTCTCTTTACTGTGGCACAAAAGGAAAATACGACTATTATTAAGTTTATCCAGTCAAAAGTTCTTTGTACGATATCGAATCTAATTTTTCGATAAAGTTATATTTATTGTTTTTGTACATTATGTAATACTTTCGTGTAATGTTAAATGACGACGGTCTAAGATGGTATACACGCCAAACTTAGAGGGGTCTGGCGCTCAAGTGCAGCTGCTGGAACACAGCAACTGGTGCTTGGTGATAGATTTACAACTAGAGGGCGGTAGGTAGCCAGGCAGACTTAAAGCCCTACCACCATGCTATGGGTTCATCACGATATTTTCCTTCATCTAAAGCTCCGTTACTAATATTCGAACCTACGTCCATAGACGCGGTGTCCGAACACGCTATCAACCTAGCCATCACTGCTTCATGTTTGAAATAACATGTTCGCATGATTATATTATTATCAATAAATTATTCCTTCTACAAACATTATTTGCCTGCAAGTAATACATCTATTTAATTTACTTCTTTGCCTTCTTTATCTTGCCATCGTTTTTACAGCAGGTATGAAATTATTTTAGATAATTATGGGAGTAATTCCAATAGTAATTGGAATATTGGGATTTAGTAAATGTCGTGCGATAATTATACAGGAAGCATAACAAAAACGCATCCCGTTGTTGTATCCGCGCATTACACTGTCGCACACTTCGACACCGATCCTCATATGGTAACAAGAATCGGCTCTAATTGTGTGCCTAGTTCGATCACAGAAAAAAAATCTACCTGAGCATGCATGTAAACTGATTGAGCAAGTGTGTAAGTTGCTATAAAAAACATAGGTGACAAAAAGCAAGCTTTGCATAAATTAAATAGGAAAAAACGAGAACAGAATGTGATCAGCTAATAATATATTCACAATACAAAATATATGGTATGTATCGAATGTGATATGCCAACTACAATACTATGATACAAACTGTGCAAACGTGTCAATCAACATGCTTATTTTGAACAAACTGAACAAGCCTGAACTACTTCGAGAAAAGGAACGTATGGCAGTGCCGCTTTTTCGCTCGACTTGGCTAAGCCACTGCCTTGCTCCAGGTTAATAAAAACAAAACTGAGCAAATGTGTCAATAGATATTCTTATTTTGACTAAACTGAGCAAGTACTGGTCAATTTATATTTCGATTGCTTGGGGGTAAGATCAAGTAATGTAGAATTCGCAAATATATGTTGAATCAATAACCAAGTAATTTCACTATTTCTACTATGTATATATTGTCAATGTACTTGACTTTGTAAGTTTTCTGTAACAATTTTCTTACAAATTGGTCAAAAAAACTTCGAATTAAAATTACTATAGTGTTTTATGTGTAATAGCACAATGTGTTAGTTAACAATCTCCCTAATATGTAATTATATAACTCAACTTTAAATGACAGTAAACTTGATAGGCTTGTTTGTCAATCTTCAGAATAATGCTGCCTCGAGAGCTTACCATGATGCTAGTGATATAGAAAGTGTATCCCAGTGTCCTACAAAAGACTATTATAACTACCAATTTAACTAAAACATATTAAAAAAAATAATGTAACTTGCCTTCTTCATTTCCTCTTCGAACATTTTTTCCAAATATTTGTACCGACGCATCAGTTTCACGAATACCTAAAAACAACCACCAATTAACTAATTGCATACTCTTCAAATATATATTAACGTATAATTAAAGTCAATAAATCAGATATTATTGAACGAGAAAGGGTTTCTCAACATAGTTATGCATTCAGGACTCTAGCCATGTTTATCATCATTTTCTAAAACCTATACTATATTTATAAAAAAATCTTGAGGTAATAAAAATTCATGTATGTATAAGTGATTGAAGCCTCACTATCGTAATGATAGGTAATTAAAAAGGAAAATCAAGCTATAAAAACAAAGGTATACCTGTTCAAAGTTCCGCATGGAGTCCATGTCTTCGTTAGCGGTGAATATGCAAGTATTGGTCTTGGGGGATTCACCGTCCATCGACACCGAACCGCCGGGCACTGAGGACGAAGTATAAATAAAATAATGTGCCTCAATTACTAAATGTTGATTAGAATGAAAGAGATGCACCATAACATAAGCTGGAGTTGAAAAAGAAATTCGAAATTAAAACGTGGCGCCATCTATGAGATATCTCTAACAGTCGCTCCTACAGTTTTCACTCAACAAACTAATATTAAAACGCCACCTGTTCGAGCCTGATGAAACTTATAATTAATAACAATAATCAAAATTGACAATAATTTCATTTTTAGTTCAAAAATCTCTCTAGTTGGTCCAAATTACACATAAATGCCAGAGCGGTTGAGTATTTTTTGAGTTCGTTGTGGACAAACATTGTGACACTGAATTTTATATATTTAGATATATTATACCACGATGGTAGCAAGCAAGCGCATGCGGTCCATCTAAAGTTCAGCAGTCACTGTTGCTTCCACTAACTGGTAATGAATTTGAATGTAGGAAAGAATGTTATATGTATTACATACGCAGGAGGCCGCCGGCGATGAGGACGTCAAATATGACCTCGCCATAGCGTCGGTAGTCGAGTTTCGAGCCGGCCGCGTCTAAGAATTTGTAGGCCGCGTCGAGATCGCCGCCCGCGCGCTCCAGACCCTGGACCAGAGCGTCGCGGAACCCGTTAGGGTCATACTTCTCTTTCTCATCTGAAAATAAACGAAAAGCCTTTATAGATTCCTTTCAAGCTGGTATGAACGCGAGGAAGGCGAAGTTAAATTAAATCAGATACGAACGAACGAATGTGTCAGTCACATGAGAGTTCAGGACTCTAGCCAGTTGTTTCATCATATAGAAAGCTTTTGAAAAAAATGCTAACAGTAAATTGATCAAAACTTAAATAACGGATGTCCTCATACGACTATCAAGAAGATACTATGAATTTTCATTTAGAGTTAATGGTTTGTACTTTTATTTAGTAAAGTAATTTGTTTCGCATCCTCTTGTAACTCATCACAGACATCTTTTACTATCTCCTGCATCTTATTTATTCTTTACTAGCTGACCCGTGCGACTTCGTCTGCACCAAATCGGTTATTACCGGTTTCGATTGTACTTTTAAACGCGAAAAATCGAAATAAATCTCAAAACCCGATTGCAGCGATACCTACTGTTTCAAATTGTGAATCCCAACTATCCAGGGACTCACTCAAACATATACCCAGTTGGTATGTGAGAAATATTTTAAAATAAGCTTAGAATCCATTCGCAGCATCACCTATCGGGTCCAATTAAGACAAAAAAATAACCTACATATATTGCCGATAAATGTCTTCCCAGTACGTTGTCCCAGTACCTTCTGTCCCAATAAGCCTACAACCCGTTCGTAACATCATCTACCGGGTTCAATTAAAATAAAAACTAACCTACGTATATTGGCAGTAATGTAAAAAAAGCTTGAGAGGTCCATGGACCTCCAGTTGGAACGTAGTTCCTTTCCCTTTTTTGTAGGCGTTTACTATACGCTCAGTATAGTTTACATTATAAAATATCAAGTTGATAGAGTTCAATTGTAATTTAAACGTTAAAATATATTCATAAAATAAATAATGATAAATTAAACACTGAATGACATCATAACTATTTTCAACTTGTATTAAAACTTTTTCACACTACATTGTATTAAAGAAAAACATAAATATTAAAAAGATTTGAGCAACATGTGTCTATACAATGAAATAAATGTAACAACATAAGTGACAGTTTCGTCTACATAAATGTTTCATAAGTGGTTGATAATTACGTACAGAAATGTCATGTAGGCGTAGCTCAGTTGTAACGTACGGGGCTTTAAATGTTTCGACGGGGCCGACGGTTCGTTAGGGAAAAATGATGAGAGTAAATTTTTACGTTGCGCGCACACACCGTCACGAAAAACCGACACCCTGAAGTTAGCTATAGTCAACATTTTGTTTCTTTGTATTTGTTGTTTGTATTTCTTTATATTAAAACTTTCATTGTATTAAATACCTTTTTTTTATTGTTAGTGTCGTTTTTTCTACAAACGTAGAATAAGGCGCAAGATAAAATTTTTGAAAAGATTTTTACTTGTTACGCCAAAGAAGTATAACTTCTAATGCGTGTACATAAGTACACACACATACTTTTTTTTAATATTATTTTATTTCTACATAAAAAAGGGTAAATTAAAAATATAATGTATTTTTTTATGTCATAGGAGGCAAACGGACAGGTGGGTCACCTGGTGTTAAGTAATAACTACCGTCCATAGACACTTGCAACACCAGGAGAGTCGTAAGTGCCTTGCCAACCTGTGTTGGAGGGGGAGGAAGCGGAAGGGGAGAGGAGGAAGGGGAAGAGAGGTGGGCCTCTCCGGTGCTCTCACTAATCGAACGAAACGCACTAATGCAAGCATTGTTACTTCCCGTCGGCTTTTTGTTAAAGGGTGGTACTACCCCCGGGCGAGCCGACCCATTCATCCTGAAACCAGTAATAGCTTCAGCGTGGCTCTACCCCCTACCAAAACCTATGTATAGAATAACTTAGTTATAACTCTAGCTTAGTGCAACACTGGCTGTATAATAAAGATAGCCATAATTGTGGAAGAGCCTGGTTAACAAAATGAAATATGTTCTTTGCAAGGGAAAAAATAAAATGGTTTGAAATGAATTATTTTGTTTATAAAGAATATCACCAGGCACATTATTGTCAATAACAAAATTGTCTGGCAGTGAAAAATTCATGTTTTTAATAGCGTATAAACGTTAAACTTATAAAAGTTACTGACAAAAAATGTTCCTTAAATTATTTATAAATCAAAATGTTGATCTGTAAAGGTGTAATTCGCATTAAAAAATACAACGTTAACCGGCTACCAGGTATCCTGAATCGTGTTTGGAAGGGCATAATATATCTTCATATTAAAGAACCAACTTTTCTCAAATTCTCGTTCTTCCAACGTTGCTGGCTCTTATACTAAGGTGTCGCAAAAAAGTCTAGTTACATTAACTAATTTCTTTTCTTTCGTTATCCTGGAGAACCCCTTGCGTTTTATGGGTCAAAAAGTATCCTAAATGTAACCTTGTAATGTACAGATTTGGCTTTGTTACAGTTTTATTATAGTATAGATAAATAAATAAATCTTGTCACCTTTGTTTAGCAAACATTTTTTTATACAATGAAATAAATGTAACAACATAAGTGACAGTTTCGTCTACATAAATGTTTCATACGTGGTCGATAATTACGTACAGAAATGTCATGTAGGCGTAGCTCAGTTGGAACGTACGGGGCTTTAACTGTTTCGACGGAGCCGACGGTTCGAATCACGGTGGTGATTTTTTTTTTGGTATTTTTTTTTAAAGTAGCATATGGAAATATAGCTTAATTTTTTAGCTAATCTGTCTGCTATATATAGCACAAAGAAAATTTACCAAAATTCGTCAAGAATATCATGAACTACATTTTTTTTATTTTCGTCCGTTATCCTGGAGAATCCCTTGCGTTTTATAAGATAAAAAGTATCCTAGATGTAACCTTGTGATATTGTTTATAACTGTGCCAAATTTCATCTAAATTGGTTCAGTACTTTCAGAGTGATTCGTGTTTAAAGGTATAGACAAACAGGCAGATCCTGGAGAATCCATTGCGTTTTATGGGACAAAAAGTATCCTAAATGTAATCTCGTAACATTAGTTATCACTGTGCCAAGTTTCGTCAAAATCGGTTCAGTACTTTCCGAGTGATGCGCGTTCACAGGGACAGACAGACAGACAGACAGACAGACAGACAGACAGACAGACAAAAATTTTAAAAGGGTTAGTTTTGGCTTCTATATCGGTAACAAAGCCTACCCCGATCAAAATTTTCAAAAAATATTTAATGTACAGATTTGACCTTGCTACAGTTTTATTATAATATAGACTAGCGTTACCCGCGACAATGACGGCGTCGAATTTTGCAACAAAAAAGTTCGGTGTAAATGTGCATATAAGCTCGCGCGGTTCTAGACACTGCTTCTTTAGTAGTCCATTGAAATGTTACAATTTAAGGACCTAATATTGCATTTTTTAGAGGACGCAATTTTATTTTTGGGACATGTGTGGCAGGTCAATAGAAGCTTAACCCCAAGTTTGTGGGGTTGCCATTTAAAATTAAAGATGTTATAATCAAAAAAAGTGAAAATTTTATGTATCCGTGGAACCTAGGGGTTCCATAAAACAGTCA
Source organism: Antheraea pernyi (assembly GCA_015888305.1). Classification (NCBI taxonomy): domain Eukaryota; kingdom Metazoa; phylum Arthropoda; class Insecta; order Lepidoptera; family Saturniidae; genus Antheraea; species Antheraea pernyi. Next base: position 240,702 of record MU158903.1, on the reverse strand, counting down.
TCAGGCTTCCGCTAAAATTATTTATTAGCTATTAAATAATACCACGGTTACAAATATTATATTTTGAAAATTTGAAATAGCGCAAAATATGTGATGAGAAGGACGCATTACTTTTATGTAAATAGTTAGGTAGTTAGCAAACATTCAGCCCGGACTATGTATGGCCCAGCATCTCACGTAGCCAGAGACAATGAGCGAAGTGTTTCAATTATATTACACATATCTTTAAAAAAATGTTTTATTAAAAATATCAGTGTTGATTTGTAATCATTTGATATGGGGTTTCATAAAATAAAAGGTAGTTGGTTGATATATAATCACGCTAAGACAAATAGGAACGGAGTACCAATGAAAAATGTTTCAAAATCGGGGTTAATGCACGTATTATTTAAAAATATTTTCATCTTTGACGTAAACGAAGTCGCGAGTTAAAGTTAGCGTTAGCTCAAAGTGACTATTCCACTATCCATGTAATAATCATTGTTTATTATGATTTAATGTATACAACACACGCCCGCTTATTCATAATACGACAAAGATAAGGAATTAAACCTGTTTCTTGTTTACCTCTACAAAGATTTATATACATACGCTTTTTAGAATACTAAATGTGTTGTTCTCTCTGTTTATTTATATAAATCGATGGATAATGTCCAAGAAATGTATTCAGACGTAATGTTTACGTAAAATACAGATCAAAGTTCAGAAAAAAAAAACCGGCAAAACGATCCGGTAATGCTGTATCATATTAATAATAACTACGTTGGTAGGTAATTTGAATGTATAATTAAAAATACTAATATAGTTATTTGTATAGTATTTCAGTTCATTATTAAACATATTTCCTCATACCCGAGAATCAACAGGATAATTGTATGGAAAAATACATGAATAATATATACATTCAAGCGTTAAATTAAATTATCTATATTATTTTATTGTTGCACTAGCTGTACCCGCGACTCCGTCCGCGTGAAACCTAATGTAAAAAAATAGTGACTAATAATACATCATCTGAATGTATTAAGTCCATTTACTAATCCACTTTTCCTTGTTCTTAAGTCGCGTCGTCATTAAAATTACAATAACTTTTGAAAGAGTTTGTTAAAACCTAAATGTTACTCGAAGATATTATATGCTTTATGATTGAGATTTTATCGGACACCGACTCGGATCTGGACAGATAGACGTTTCTAAAAATAATTGATATGTATTTTATTTCTTATTCCTAGACATCTGAAACAATTTTTTTTTTCACAAAAATCTAAAAAGTACAGTCTCGTTTTACATTTACATTATTATTATATGTTCAGATTGATGGAATTCCACTGCGTGTTATTTACTATATTAAGGCGGAATTCCAGTTTAGAAATGAAAACAAAACTGATTTTGCATATTTACAAAGAGATTTTTGAAATTATATTTTTTTTCGAAGCTACAGTCGTTTTTCTGTCACGGTAACGAACCCGGTCCGGTCTATAGGAGCAAGGTTTAAACGTGTTTTTCATGAAACGATATATATTAAAACAGTTGACATATTATCTCAATTTCTACTAAACGAATTTGTTTACATTTTTACACAGAGCTTCTTAATATACATAAAATTAGACAGCCCGCCTAAACCGAAAACATTATCGCTTAAAAATTGCAAAATTTATATCCAAAATTGTAATATTCAAAACTTTAAGACATTTTTCTGAGATATTAACGAATAATATATATATATA
>MU158903.1:58373-238935 GCA_015888305.1 Antheraea pernyi | reverse complement strand
TATATATATATATATATGGGGATTCTTTATGCATTTTCCACAGTCTTTGTTAGATCCTAAAATTATTGTGTGGTAAAGTTGAATTTTGAACAATAACATGTCCTTGTCATGTAGCGACGAGTGGCAATGAACTGCGATCAACCGACTGTTTATTGCAATTGATTTTAACAATTTATAATTCAAGTGAATGTCGTATTGTTATCACTTATCTCAAGAATTTAAATAATACGTTTACTGTAACATCTTTTTGTCGTCTGAGTTCGAGATTGATCATAAAAACGATTTTAATGAAATTTTATATAAAGAAAGTATACGTCATTTTTTAATTGAGGATATTATATATGGATAATAAATACTTTTTATACCCTACAATAGACTCAAACTTTACCTCTTCATATTATTAGTATAGATTATTACAAAGGCTCATCAAAATCCGTGCAGTAGTTTAGTGTGAAAAAGTAATAAATGACTAACACAATATTAACCAAAATATAAGTAACTAGCCTTTGCCCGCGACTTCTTCCGCGTGGAATAGTTACTTTGAATACTAACACGTAGCGGAAGCTCTCAATAGAAAAAAATCTCGATTTTGAAACATTCTTCCTTGGTGCTTCGTTCCTATTAGTCTTAGCGTGATGATATATAGCCTATATATAATAACCTTTCTCGATAAACGAGTTATATAAGACTAAAAAAAAAATTACAAATCAGACCAGTAATTCCTGAGATTACATAACGTCACAAACTTTACCTCATTATAATATTAGTATAGATTCAATCAATCGCATAGAATTTCATTAATCCCACCCACGTCATTAATTACGTAAGCATTAACGTAAATGAGTACATAAATAAGCATTAACGTAAAAGTACACAGGCATTAACTATTTCAATCAATCAAGTCCACAAGTCATTAGCATAAGTGCCAAAGTTTATACGAATATTTAAATCTCTGGATTATATATAAAATTTTACATAATTTGCTAAAGCCCTATATATATAAAAGTAAATAAACATTAACGTAAATAAGCGTTAACGTAAATTAGTACACAAGCACTAATCATTTCAATTGATCTATTCCACGAGTCATTAGCAACAAGTGCCAAGGTCAATACAAGAATTTCAAGCCCTAGGTTATATATCTAATGTATTATATAATTTACGGAAGCCCTTCGTAAACACACCTATTCAAATAACATTATCGCTCGTATTTACTTCTTATCGTCGTAAAAATTATGCGGAAAAATCACTTCCTTATTGACAAGCGACGTTGCGTCTTATTTCTCGTTTAATTTACACTTCCTTGTGAAAACGTGAAGTAAATTGTGTTAAATTGGTCAGCAGAATAGGTGATAAAATACACAAATATTATTTTTCAATAAAAGTCACGTTCACGCGAAGAAATGCCACCCGAGGTGCCAGTAAATTAATAACTTTATATTTATTTAACACTGTGATAAACATGAGGTTTTTTTTCTGAAATGCAATGTATTAAATAGATATTATAGACCGAGCCTGTATCTTAAGTATGGTATTATTAAAAAACCAACAATTTACTGCATTTCTCGTACGTAATGAATGTTAAATTATTGAAAACAATTATTCTTTTGACCATTATTAAAAGTACGATATAATTATGAACAAAGACAATGGTTGGCCGGTGTTATCGTAACCTGCGAACAGGCAAGTATTATGCAACGGCTAATGGGTGTAAAAGGGAGAGACGCTTCGCCTTCCTTACACTCAAGGTCACGGTATCAACAACGAATATTCGTGGCATTGTCATGTCATTGTTGCTTATTGCAATACAATAGAATACTCGACAACAGAATAAATAAGTTTTTAATAAAATTTGCTATAATAATATTATAAAACAAAGTCCTCCGTCTGTCTGTCTGTTTGTTTGAACACGCATCACTGTTAAAGTACTACGTTCACGATTAAACCTCACCAAGAAAATCATAAATCATATCGTCGAGTATAGGGATGATCGATATCCATCGATGTTGACTAACAGTAGGAAAACATCGATGTTTTTACATCGATGATTTGATTTCGATAACATCGACACATCGATGTATTTGGAAAAAAATATCGAAATGTCAATATCCCTTTAGGGCATTTAGTGTTGGATGTACTAGCTAGTGACTAGATAACTATCAAGTTCAACTATTTTACACTAGATGACACTTATCAACGTAATCAAAGTAAGCCACACGAATAATTATTTCTTTGCATTTTCTCACTGTTGCCATTTTAGTGAGGTAGTCTCTCGATCTAGCGGATTTTGGATATTTTTAACGACGTTTTTTTTTTGTAAACTAGTACCTTAAATAAAATAGCGAATTCTATCGACTTTTTGAGTAATGAAAATACATAAATATTTTGACATTAGTTTCAATATAATTACTGGCAACAGCATTGCTTTCTTTTGTTTTTTAGGAATGGAAGAGAAGACTTAATGGAAAACACCTGATGATGTTAATTTTTTTGCAGAGTGTTTCCAAAAAGTACTGGGAATGTTAAATATTGTGGTTTCCAATAACATAAACATTTAATATGTACAATAGTTTTATTTTCTAGCGATAACATCGATGTATTTAGACATCGATGTTTTGCTGTCGATGTTTATCGTACATCGATACTTTCTAATCAATGTTACCATCGATGTCAACATCGATGTTTTTCTAATGTCGATCATCCCTAGTCGAGTAACATTTAATCTTGGTTTCATTAAAAACAGGCTCACTCTATTAAGTTAATGCAATTTAAAATGACGACGCGACTTAAGTACGAGAGAAGATTAGATAAGGAAATGGACATTCAGATGAGTTTATTGGTTACTGTTTTTTTTACATTAGATTCCACGCGGACGGAGTCGCAGGCACAGCTAGTATTTTATAATATTAATAAGGATTTGCGTTATCAGAATCGACATCGAACTACGCATCAATATTATCAATTTAAAATCTGATATAATATAAATTGACAGCTCTTCAATCATATGACAGATAAGCATACATTGATTGAGTTACGATTCAGGATGCGCTACCAACTGCCTGCGACTACGAATATCTTAATTAAGATGTAAAACTTAACAAGTTACGCTTATGTCGGTGTTATTACAAAAAAGTTAAGTACTCGGTTTAAAAAGGTTACGAATTAAATGCTCCGCGCTCGTCCGAGGCAACTTCGTGTTATCCTTTTTCGCAAGTCTAACCTAACGTAACCAAATCGAGACAAAAGAGCAAGATGGCGAACATTCCGCGGTGCATTTAATTGGATACCTTGTTAAAGCAAGTATTCAATACGTATTTAACTTTTTTGTAATAACACCGACAAAGTTTATTTTTATACTAGCTTCTGCCCGCGACTTCCTCCGCGTGAAATAGTTACTTAAGTCTAACCCTAATACGCAGTGATAGCTCTCAAAATAAAAAATCCCGATTTTGAAACATTCTTCATTGGTGCTTCGCTCCTATTGGTCTTAGCGTTATGACGTATAGCATATAATAAACTCAGCCTCAATAAACGAGCTATATAACCCTGAAAGTTTTCAAATCGGACGAGTAGTTCCTGAGATTAGCGCGTTCCAGTAAACAAACTCTTCAGTTTTATAATATTAGTATAGAAGTATGGATAAGTTAAAAGGAATATACTTTACCAGAGCTAGCTTATGCCCGTGTATTCGTTCACATGAGTAGGCTTTCGATCACCGGCAAGTACGTCTCACATCACGATTAAGAGTCTATAGTAATTTATTTTTGTAATAGCTTCATGAATTTCGTGCTTAACGCGTGTAATTTTATATATTGCCTAGAACTTTCCTTCGGTTTCAGTACTTTATCGATCAAAAAACTATATATGAATCTGAATCATTTTTATTGATATCTTCTTGTTTTTAATTTGCTTATTGGCAACCAATCTTCTACATTATTACTACCATTTTCGATTAGATAATATTACAAGCGTCTTATGGTAATTTCAAAGTTGTAACAAGATGGTGGCCCCTTGTTAGAGCTTTCTTCCATGGAGTTTTTGTGGCATCTCAGAACTTCTTGGTATTATTTCCCATCGAGTTCGCTTGTGGATAATAACTGAACTATATTATGTAAAACACCACTAGTATCATAAAATATAGAGTTAAATAACACAAGATTACGAATAAAATATAAAACAGACTTGACAGACTAAGATTCCGCCAAAAACTCCGTAAGACATTTCACAGAAGATCACATTTTTAATAACACTTAGATGGTATATTTTCATAGTATGTCACCAGCATTATTGGAATTTGTGTTCAAAATTTAATACACATAAACAAACACCGACTTACGTAATAAGTAGGTCCTTAAGAACTCTATTAAGAAGAAATATATGTACAAAATACTTATTCAAAAGATATATGTACAGAACACTCATTCAAGAATTTTGAATAATTTATAAAGTAAAATGTAAGTATAAAGTACCATGAAGTAACTATTAACCTTGCCATTTTAATACAATTTAAGGATTGTAAATATGTTCACCACTCTATTAAGATCCTAAATTTTTTCAGAAAATACTTTCTCAGTACCTCCTGCCCTAGAGAAAAAGTCCATTATCCAGTATTCCTAATTCTAGGTTAAGTTATTTTTTATATGAACTAATTTTTTACATTTCAAATCTATTTATATTTTATAATATATTGCAAGCTAAGACAGATATGTCCAACAGTCTATAGATAAATTCATACACTTGAGTAATAAAAACTGTAAAATCCATGTTGAACATGCTGTATAAGCACTATATAATAATTTAAAACATGTGCCTTTGATAAATGTGGAAGAAACAACCATGTTTGATGCAGATGTTAAGATGTTCATTTGTACTAGACGTGCAATTAGAATAATTAAGACATCTGCGAGGAAATAAGAGTGAAGAATACTGTGAAAGATGCTTATAAAAGAATTCAAAGTAACACTTGAACAAGGCCATGCAATAATAATTGACAATGAGTTTTGAGTTTCTCTAAATGCACACTTTAGAACATACTTCTGTATATCATAAATAATAACTTTGAATGTATCCTTCTATTGACACTAAAAGAACTCATCTTTGTCTACATTATTATTGTTTTGCCATTTATCAACATGACACTCTTGCTAGTTTCATTCCAGGACGTTGGACTACCTGGATTGTCTAACTGTTTATGATTCCTTGATCTTCCACTACCCCTAAGTGACCAAGTCAAAGTACATGATATATAAATAATTCAAACTATGTATCAGTTAAAAGTATACTTTCATGGAGACTCAAAGAGGCATTATTTGTTAGGTTGAGAAATATTTCCCAATAATTATGTTAACTAATTTAAATAAATCATTGCTGATTTAACAAGTTTCAGCTTCATGATGTATTAAATACATTTGCTGTTGTAAGTAAACAAAATTATTAGGTATGTACTCACAAATGATAAATTTAGAATTTGTAGTTTTTGATAATATTTAATACCTAGTATTTAAGACTAACTTTGTTAATGATAATAGAAGGTAACAAACATTAAATACCTAGATTTCATATTATAGTCATGGAAATGATGTATGAACAGTATTTCAAAAGTTTACCAGAACTTAATTAAAATTTTACAAACTTATAATAAAGCATTCTTTACAAATTTTATATTGAAATTCTTTATTTGTTATAAAAAAATATTTTCAAGTGTAAGATAAAGATGCATGTGGACACGTTCATTTTCCTGTTTCAACACACCTGATCAAGGTATCTATCAGTAATAAAGGCTGCATCCTCGTTTACCGTTTGATACAGTAACGTGACCTAGATTGCTGGCGTGACTACTGCCAACGTTACATACGCATGTTGTATATGTAATTTTGAAATCACAAGACGCCACGGTCAAGGCAATTGTAATCAAATTAACGAAATAATGTTTACACACAATAAATCTAACAACTTTACATATATGTATATATATATATATTATGATAAAAACTCACCTCTTTTTCTGGTCTTTATCCGTTGACCCGATAATACTGGTTTTTCTACCTTCTGACTCATACAATATATTGCTGGAAAAAAAACACGTGGCATTAATACGGGGGGTAAAAGGTACCCGCTGACAAAGGTCATCGGCCGAAAGTCAAGTCACAGTTATTCACCCAGTATAAAAGTTCGCCATTATTGCATTTACAAACGCTCCACTTACATCAAATGTGGGCAAAACCCTCGACAAGTTGAGGGTTAAGAGAATTAACTTTGATTTGTTAAAAAATACACAAAGTGTGACTCAGCAAACAACGGGAATTTTCGAACAACTCAATACACCAATACAAATTACAAAACCCACTACCTAACATGTAATAAATATATGTAGCACATTTGTACTTACATATTGACAGGTTATGTAGGAGCCTTTAACTCCTTTTGCGGGTTCTCTAGGACTGCGCCTGTTCAGAAAAGAAAGAAACGCTGCGACGATCTCTATTCCCTTGAGGTAGAGACAACGTGTATGGAGTCGCCGGATTTCCGGTGATACAACAAGATTAATTAAAATTTGATGAAAATTTGCTTCTAAGGTTAATTATATTATATTGCTATTTTTATATCAGCTTTAGGATACTCCTTTCATTAAAAATAAACAAAAACAGTTGCAAATATCGGTGTACTAGCTAAGCAATATAAAAACTTCTTTAAAATCGAAGCCGAGATGTTCAAAATCACAAATAAATTTAAAAGTGTAAAATAACGCATAAAATAAATATTTATAAAAGCAATAAAGTTTTCAAATCCACCACAATAAATTTGACAAATTTTGTATAACTTAGTAAAAAAATATAAATTGAATGGAATATATTTGACTAAAAATGGCAGAAAAATAAAACACCATAGACAATTCTTGTATTTTATAGCTTAGTAATATAAGTTATCAATTATTTTTTATATAAACTTAGTTATTATATACGTTTATATATATATTTTCATATTTCATAAAATTGTACATACAACAGTCAAAAAAAGTAATAGCATATAATAATAGCAGTAAAAACATTTAAAAATATATTCTCCTATAGCATTTTATATTGAATCGATGTGCCTAGAGGAATATTATAACAGTCGGTGAATACCTGCATTTTAAGATTTATCGAGATTTTGCTTTTAGGTTGGTTTCCTTGATATTTGTTAATAGACCCAGTTATATGTTGCTACTCCCGAGACTAGATGCGCAAGGAATATCATTTTCTGACTTGAACATCGCATCAGAAATAGATTTGGCGGTGATGCTTCTTTAGTCAAAATTTATAAATAGTTTATATACAAGATAGTGTAATTACGTACTTATTGTTACTACAATAATTCACTTTAATATGGATCTATAATTGATTTTTTGATTTTCTCGATTTTTTTTGTTTTTTTAACTCGTAAAAAAAGTGGCTTAAAATACATACATTCAGTTATTAACTTTAACAAAAAAAAAAGTAAATTAAGGAATGTAAATTATATTTTAGGTTAGATTAGAAAATTAGTAAACTGTGATTATTTATGTTTACTACTTACATTTAGAGTATTCCATAACAAAAAATGGCAAATACAATACTTTCCAAGGTAAAAAGCATGGTTGTCTTATTATATAATATTTTTTCAGTAAATCTATTATTATTTGAAATAGGATTCTATAATATTTTTGAAAATTTACATTTCTTTATTATGTATAATAAAGTTCAAATTTTTCATTCATAACTTGAGAAACATTATATTTTAAAAGGTTTTGTTACCATAGATATAATATGAAATTTAAATTATATCCAAACATTCGTCAATCGAACTGAATACTTTTTACAATTTCAAATCGGGTACAAGTTTATAAATACAAAGAATGTTAATAGTATTTCTTTGTTTGATACGAAATGTATAATAGAAGGCTTTATGATTTATAATAAATATCATTAATTCATTAGATTATTAATTAAAAATATCTTAGATATGCTAGATTTTGTAAAAGATCTGCACAATTTAAGTAACACATAATCTAAAATTAGTTATCCCATATTCTATGCCCAATGAATATGTATTAGTGTATATTTGGGTTTTATAATGAAGATTCAAAGAGGATTATTGATTTACTATACAATAAGTTCAAGTTAGTTAAGCATTACTTTGAAAAGCCTATTGTAGCGTTTATTATTATGTTGGCATGGTGATGGTTTTGTATGGTCCCTTGCCGCCCCAGCCAAAGCAGTGGCATGTACACCATGTACTCAATAAAAAAGGGCATATTATTATGGCTATGATAGTGATGTCTGGAAATGACATTTCTCTTTGTACTTAAATTATAATTGTGAACAATTAATGGTAATAAATAATATACAAAGTAGTCTGTTGTAGCGCTTCTAGATGAGTAGGTTATGTTCTATACTGTTGGTAGTATTTAATGTTCTTAAATGTTGGTAGTATTTAATGTTCTTAAATGTTATCTTATGGCTTAAATTAAATAAAGCATTTTTTGAAATAAAACTTCTTTAGGAGTGACTAGGATGTAACTGGACGACAATGCATGGAGTCCGTTACGGCAATATGGCACCACGTTTCAGTACCATCCGATTTTTAAATATTTTTAATTTTGTCAATAAATGGTTTATAAACATCATTCAAACACTATTTTTTGAAAAAAATAAATAAATTGAATTATAATAAAAAACATACAATAGAATTATTTATGTAATAATGGGTGCCTGACCATGCTGCCATTTGGTTTCAATGTAAGTAAGTAACAAATTAAATCAAGGCTTAATTATCTGTAGTGTGGAATTGAAATAACACAGGAAATATTATTAGCAACTCTTTATTTATTATTATAAAGTAAATAAAATATAGAAGAGTAGGAACAGATTACTATGATAAGTAACATATTAAATTAAAATAGAAGTCTTGGTTATGTTCATGCCAAAGAAGTTTTACTCTAATCGCATGTGACAGTTCATAGTAGAATCGAGATCGATTGGGAATCTAGTAGGCTTAGTTGACAATACTGTGTTCTTGGGTATTACACTTGATTCAAAGTTACAATGGGGTCCTCATGTAAAAATTTTGGCAAGAAGACTAAGTTCTGCTGCATTCGCAGTTAGAAAGATTCGCCAGCTAACAGATATTGCCACTGCCAGGGTTGTCTACTTCGCTTACTTCCACAGCTTAATGTCTTATGGTATTTTGTTGTGGGGGACAGCAGCTGAGGTGGACACCATATTCCTATTACAAAAACGAGCAGTTCGAGCAAAAACTTAGATATGTTGGATCTAGTAAAAGACCAGTGTAATTTAAATACTAGAAACAGCAACAAATTGGTCATTCCATGCTTCAGGCTCACTAAATCCAAAAACAGTTTTTTAGGTAATCGTATTACGTTTTATAATAAAGTCCCAAAACACATTACCGATTTGCCTGATAGTGAGTTCAAGAACCACATCAAGCAGGTTTTAATATCTAAACACTATTATAGGGTGGATCAATATGTGAATGATTGTGATGTCTGGAAATGACGCCCCTCTCTGTGCATCCACTAATAAGGAATGTAAATATTTATGTTACTGTAAAAATATATGACATGAAAAAATAAACCAGATCCAGTTTCTTGCCAGTTCTTCTCGATGACTGGCTGTTTTCCGAACCGGCAGTAGATTTGATGTTCATAAGCGCCTTCTCAGGGCCTAAATTGAATAAAGGAACTATTGATTTTGAGTTACACACACTTATTTTTTTATTTTGTTAATATTATTATTTTGTATTACTAAATGAAAATACCAAATTGGATGACTAATTATATTGGTATTACTAATTCTATGTGAATTCTAAAAAAAATAAACAGTACTAACAGAGAAATGTTCCAGTTGTCATCAGTGGGTATAATTCAGTAATTCACAACATTGTTTACATTCTACTCTATTTACAATTTACTCTATTTTGATCAAACTATTATTTTATTATATAATAATATGTCTATACTTAATTTTTATTATAGAGATCTAGTGTTTATATCATAGTTAAAAGATATTAAAAAAAAATTGTAGATTATTTTTATAAAATTCTGTAGCTTTATAAGAAATTGTTAGTATAAAGTAATATAATTACTTAGCTTTGAGAATTAATACTTCAAGTATGGTATTCATGGCTTTCTGCTACTTATTGTACTTGAGTAATATTTATCCTGCTATATTACTGAAGTAACAATAAACTAAATAATATATGGTAGACACATCTGGTGATGTGCTTGTGATATATAGCATTGTTCATAGTGGGTGTGCGTGTATCACTAGCAGTGTTGCCAACCCCAACAAACGAAAAAACAACAGCTCGCTAATAAAAAACAGGAGAAAACAGTAGATAGGTAAAGTAAAAAAGGCAGATTTCATACTTTCCTCATATATTTAAAACAATAACTAATTATCTTAGTTACTACAACTCAAATACATTCTTATATTCATAATCACAACATATGAAATGAAAAAAAAAACATAAATCAAAGTAAAATTATTTTCCACTTTCATTCTCAATTGCCTCATCTTCAGTTTTCCCTGTGCATTAAAATATGACTCTCAATCTCATAGTTGGGGAATTTTCCCGAATCCCAACAAGAGTTGGTCCATCGGCTGAGTGCCTTAAGCGCTCGCCTTAGTAGTCCGGTGAAGCTGTTAAGACCTTGCTTGGTAAATAGCGTAGTCAGTTCGAAAAAAAAACTAACAAGAGTTGATACTGCCATCTAGTGTTATTGTGTCAAGTAAAATTTTTGCATAGTGTAATAGGTGGAACTGAATGCTAATTGAAAAACCAGTACAAATTAGGAATAAAACAGAAAATAGGGACATCAATGTGAAAACAGTAAATCTACTGTTACAAAAGCAGGGTTGGTAACAGTGGTCACTAGCATCTTCTATAGTTGAGTAAAAAAATCAAAATGGCCTGGCAATCCTTAATGTCACAGATATAGATATTTTGCCTACTTTAAATTGTGAATTTAGAAACAATAAATTATATTTCGTTGTTTGTGTCCTCAGAAATTGTGTAAGAAGATGCATTGCTCCTTTCTATATCCCAAATAAGAAAATAATTACTGTATATATGTATTGCGTAAGAGGGTGCATTGCTCCCTTCTACATCCTGAATAAGAAAATAATTACTGTATGTATGTATTGTGTAAGAGCGTGCATTGCTCCCTTCTACACCCTGAATAAGAAAATAATTACTGTATGTATGTATTGCGTAAGAGCGTGCATTGCTCCCTTCTACATCCTGAATAAGAAAATAATTACTGTATGTATGTATTGTGTAAGAGGGTGCATTGCTCCCTTCTACATCCTGAATAAGAAAATAATTACTGTATGTATGTATTGTGTAAGAGGGTGCATTGCTCCCTTCTACATCCGGAATAAAAAAATAATTACTGTATGTATGTAAATGTAATCATTTTCAGTTTGGCTCCCTGCGCTTAACTCCTGTGCTAATATGCAACCAACAATCTCGCACCACCACTACAAAGCATTACAATCCAAAGTTCAAGAAAGAGAGAGCTCAAAAATACCTCAAACTAGATCTGCCTGATCCGAATGAGGATGTGACTAAAATGTCAGCGGAGAAGATAAGGCAAAGGATGAAGGAGAAAGGCTTACTGCCTCCAAGACCTTGGATGGAGAGGCCTTTTTATATTTCTGCTACAGGTTATTAGTAACCTTACTTAACTACACACTTAACTGTAAACTTAACTATACACTTAACTACTAAGGCTGAGTTGCACCGAAATGTCGGTTATTGTAACCGTTAAAGTTAACTATAACAATGACAAGAGCCACTAACATTAACATTTACCAAAACCAGTTGCACCATCAAACGCTTTGTAATTGTTAAAGTTATTCGGGTTACTGCGTAAACAATGTAATTAGTCCCAAAAATCAAACAGGGTAACATTTTTTACTTGGCAAGACTTTGTTATATCTGTAACCAAATGTTCATTGCGACCAAAAATCAATGCGTCGTAATTACTTTCCTTTGTTATTTACTTTGCATCTGTTTTCGTGAAGTTGTATATTAGATATTTAAGTATTGATATATTTATATATACGGTTAATTCGAAGGAAAGTAACACAAGTATATCATATATTTTATTATATATTATATTTTGAGGCGCATATTGAATTTTAATAACGTGTAGACAGAAATAGTTCATACTTCATAGTCAGCTGTTTTAACAAATGCTCTAAGTACAAAGCCAATGCGTTTGCTAATTTTTTAGAAACCTGAAATCTGTTCAAGAATAATTCTTCGTCCCATTTTGCAAACTGATCAATTCTAGAAAGATAAACTTTTTTCTTGCTAAGACGCAAATTATCTTCAAATATACTAGTTTCGTCATCGGAAGAACTATTTTCAGTTTCCCACAGGATGTCTCTCAGCACCGACATAATATTTTAAAGTTTTTACTATTGAACTTGACAACCGATTCATAAATTGACAATAACAATAACGTTAACCGGCCAACATCGAGCCGTAATAGTTAACGTTAAATCGTGACGTCATTTTAACCATTGTCAATTGGTGCAACCCGTTCTTTGCTTAACAATAACTTTAACCGAATTTTTAACGTTAACATTGACTGGTGCAACTCAGCCTAAGGTTAGCTTTTGTATATTAAGATTACAAATATAAGCTGCTCAACGAAATATACATTTCTATATATCGTAATTACAATATTATAGATAAAATATTTAAAGTCAAACATATAAATATAAACAGCTTATGTTACTTTTCTATTTCGACATTTTGGAACACTTTAATTTCTATATAACTTGATTTGATAGTATTTAAGAAAACTTTATGCCCAATATGATAATCAGATATACTTATTTACTATTATCATCTGGTATTATTGTTATCATACCTAAATGAGGACGTCGTCTAAGATAGTAAACACGCCAAACCTAGGTGGGGCTGTTCTGAAGCTTAGTTGCCGGAACACACCAACAGATGCTTGCCGACAGACTTTCAACTTGAAAGTAATAGCTAGCCAGGCGGACTTAGAAAAAGTGCTACCATCATGCTATGGTTTTCCTTCACTGAAATATCCGACCCAGTCGCTAGGATTCGAACCTACGTCCATCGACGCGGTGTCCGGACACGCTATCATCACTTTATATACACATATATACTAAGCGGGCCAGGCGGACTTTATTCCGCCCTGTTAATAAAAAAAACCGTTACAAATTACATACCTGAATTTTCCTCATGAATCACTTTATCTACTGGTGAAAATCGCATGAAAATCGCTTTTGAGTGAACAAACAGACGTGACAGCGGACTTTGTTTTATAATATGTAGTGATATTATATACGTACATATATATTAATTAATTTATAATATTAGTAAAGTTTATTGTTATTCACTTGTGCATCTCTAACATATATTCTGGTACAATTTTCAGGTGGTGTGTTTGAGGCATACATACCGCCAGAGGGGGACGGCAAAGCATCAATAGTGTCTACAACACGAGCCAAACAAACTGTACAGTTACTGGAAAAGAAATCAAAATCCATGATGGCAATAAGAAAGATAAAGTCATTTGAAGAGGATTTCGATAGTAAAGCGTTTTGTACGCAAGCCCAGAATATATATGTAAAAGCGCATGAAAGTCTCGCTAATGATGACAAGAGAACATTAAGGTTGTATGTCACGGAGAAGGCTTATCCCGAGTTCAGACATAATTCACGGTTGAAGACAATACGGTGGAAGTTTTTGGAGTCGTTGGAGCCACCGAGGGTGGTGCATGCACGTTGCACTGATGTTGTTAGCAAGGAAAATATATTTGGTCAGGTGTGTATCATCAAAGTAATGTTTTTATATACTTACTCGCTTCTGTCCGCGACACCGTCCTTGTGGAATGGTTACTTTGGTCTAACGCTAACTTTAACTCATGATTTCGTTTATATAGAAGGTGAAAATATTTTTAAGTAATACATACGTTAACCCCGATTTTGAATATTCTTCATTGGCATAGCCTTCTATAACTTTTATAACCTTCCTCGATAAATGAGCTATGTAACACTGAAAGAATTTTTCAAATCGGTCCAGTAGTGGTAGTCCGGTGAAGCTGTTGCTTGCTAGGTCAATAGCGTAGTCAGTTCGAAAAAAAAAAGGACCAGTAGTACCTGAGATCAGAGATAAGCTCTTTTAAGCAAACAAATTCTTTAGCTTTATAATATTAGTATATAGACGTAGGGTAGGGAGGTCTAAAAAAAAACGATTTTTTTATTTTTTTTCGAGCCTCTTACTAATATGTTAGTGTGTCATGTTTTAAAATCCCACTACAAAACGCAGCCCAAAAAAAAATGTAAGAGGTCCCTCGTAAAATTTCCTAAATCGAAAATAATAAAAAATTATACATTTTTGGCAATTATATTTTTATAGTGAAAATGGTCTCGATTTTTTTGCATCTCGCTAGCCTTATTATTATTCTTTAGTATATGAATTTTAAGAAAAAAAAAACGGTTTTTAATATTCATGTCAGAAGTCGCTCGGAAAGGTAATTTACATGGAAACTTAAAAAATAATGGACTTGAAAATTTCAAGATCCTAATCATTTTAATGGTAGAAACAAAACCACTTTCGATGTGAAAAACTTATAAGGCACTAAAAAGCGAAAAATAACTGAATTATTAAATTAACTATTAATTAAAATTGATATTCGCGCTATCTAATAATATATTTGAAGTGATTTTAGTCGATATTCAGTTACTGTGGAATTAAAAAAAAATTTTGAGCGACTTGTCAAACATTTTGAGCTGACCCTTAAAAGATGTTATCATTACATATTATAAAACAAAGTCCCCTACCGCGTATGTCTGTTTGTCTGTTCGCAATAAACTCAAAAATTACTGAACGGATTTTCCTCCGTTTTTCACTAACAGATAAAGTGATTCATGAGGAAGGTTTAGGAATATCATTTCTGAAGGTATTTTTTATTATCAGGGCGGGACAACGTACTAACATATTTCTATAAGAGATTAGAAATAAAAAAATAGTTTTTTTGGGCCACCCTTATGTAGGGCCAGATGAGAACTCACGTAGATTTTAACTGCTACCACCTTATTGGAAATGTGAAGACCCTAAACCATACATGAAAATGTTCACTAATTATTATATATAATGAAGAAATTATGCTTTAGTGATTAGAATGTTTGGACGACGCATTGCTCTGTGTAGGTTCGAACCCTTGTAAATGAGTATATGCTTTGGATAAAAGAAATGTATCCTAATGAAACTGTAGCATAGAGTCGGGCTTTTCTCGATACGTCGCTCGGTAGCTACCAGCCCTGTGTTGAAATATGTCGCCAAGTATTACGGAAGCACTGACTGAGGGTGAGGGGCTCCTTGATTTCCTTAATTTTGCTTTTTATGGGAAGCGAGGGGTCTGGATGGTGATTACGTCAGCAATATATATTTATGTAACCAGAACAAATTTAAAAAGACTTATAGAAATGTTTATGTAAGCATGGGGGGGGGGTAAGTTGCTTACTTTTTCTGACCAGGGGGAGGGGGCGGTCCGAAATTACAAAATCCTGCTTACATAATACTTAACGGCCCCAAGCACCGGTTGGTGTGTTCCGTCAGCTACATTTAGGAGGCAGTTCCTTCTCCGTGTATAGTGTGCTTACCAATAGAAACCACATCGTTATTTAACGTGTGCTTGTGGTTAAATATTAATAAAGTATGTATAAAAAAATAGTCCTCAATGTTATCGGGCCATAGCTCTCGAGTTATAACTATATAATATAATTGAGCTTTAAAGGAACTGTATTTTTATTATATTAGTTCTTACTATAATTATATCATTATAATTAACTATATCTATAAATATTATATATTGTCTGTAAAAAATTTGAAAACCTGCATTTTGTAAAGGATCGGCATGCTCTAAATACTAGAAACTGTAACAAACTGGTGGTCCCATATTTCAGACTTAGCAAAACCAGTAATAGTTTCTTAGGTAATAGTGTTAGGTTTTACAATAAAGGCCCAAAACATAGTACCGATTTGCCGGACTGTGAATCGGTATATCGAAAATCATTGTAATTTTAATGACTTAAGTATGAGAGAAAAGTGCATAGTAATTAGACTTGATACATTCAGATGACTTTAATAATCATTGTTTTGTACGTCAAGTTCCACGCGGACGAAGTCACGGGCATAGCTAGTGTGTTAATAACATTGTGATTTCAGGTGACAGTGCGTTTCCACACGCGGCAGCAGTTGGCAGTCTACGACCGGTTCGGTCGACTGATTCACGGCAGCGAAATCCTAGCGAAGGACGTTCTAGAGTACATCGTGTTCGAGAAACATCTATCTAATCTTTACGGGTCGTGGCGCATACATGATAAGATTATTCCGGACTGGGCCCCACCCAAGGAACCTTCTAAATTGACGAGAGTCGTCGTTGAACCAGAGCCTGTGGTGGAAACCAAGTCAGAGATGTCCGAAGAAGTGCCAGCGATAGCAGAGAAATAGTTACTTTTATTAAAAAATGATTAGATTAGTATTTTGTTGTTTTATTTTATAAATTTGAGTTTCTCATAGCGTATGCCAATTACATCGGTGTATGTTAGCTCTAATAAATACTTACACAGTTATAAAGTCCTCGCTAATCTATTCGTTTGCCCTGAACATGACCATAAGTTCGCAGATGTACATAATATAGTCAATAATTTAATATGAACCAAAGTTAAAATATTATGAGCATCTGATATTTGCATTTGTTCATTCGTAAATTGTCTGTTCTATTTTATTTTGGCCAACTAGTCTTCTAGTAGACTTACTGCCATTGTCAAGTGAATGACGTTATTACAAGTTTCTTGATATAGTTTCAATGGACTAACAAGATGGTGGTCATCTTGTTAGAACTTGCCAGGGAGTTTTTAAGGCAAGTCGGAATCCATGCTCTGTAGTAGAATTTCCGACCCACTTGTGCACAATAACCAAACTATATTACGTAAATCACCACCAACATTACATAATATAGAACCAAATAACACAAAATTATGGATAAAATATAAAGATCCCGCCAAAAACTCGTAAGTTGTTTCGATGTTACACATATTTATAAATGAACTAGCAGGCCCGGCGTTATCCCATGCAGATGTTATCCCACCCTGATAAAAAAACTTGATAAATGATAAACCTTCTTAAGGGATCACTGTATCTACTGGTTAAAAGTGCATGAAAATCTGTTCAGTAGTTTTTAAGTTTATCGCGATCAGCAAACGTGGCAGGCGGATTTGCTTTATAATATGTAATCTATGATATGTTTTAATATTGCAAATTCAACCTCTAAAATAATGTGTTCCAGCTCTATGGACTACATTTAATTGATTTCTATGCAACTAAGTACCTAATTTGAGATTAGTTTTAGGACTATAGCCTACTTTAGAGAAATCGTGTCGTAAAATTATTGTTTATAAAAATGTCAACTGTTAACTACTCAATTTGATATTATTATATTGGCAACACGGGAAGCATTACTGAGGTTGCCGTGAATACATAATGTGTATTAAAAAAGGATAGTATTATTAATAATTTTTATTTCTACATACACAAAAAAATCGAGTGCGAGTTCACACACGGTAGAAATGAAACTTAGTATTCTGATTATTATTAAAGATAATTGCACATTTATACGTTTCTCTCTCTACTTCTCTATTTATATATTTCGAGTACATTAAGAGCATAGTATAAGGGTGAATATTTGAAAACGTACATTTTTGATGTCTTGCTGTGAATAACACATTAAACCTAAATCGATTTTGATCACTTTTTTTATATACATAGTCAATTAAGTGGGGTACATATTGCAGGTCAATTTATTGTGTTTTATAAGCTATAAGCCATTTTATTAAAAAATAGATCCCAAAACCTCATTACCATTCGTGTCCCTTTTCTCAATTTTCAACCATTTTGATAAGAAAAATTAAACGAAACCATCGAAGAATAACATTTTTTCTTATTATTTAGTAAATATAATAGTTAATGTATAAACTGAAATAAAATATATTATATAAAGAACAGTTTCAGTTAATTTTATACCAATTCGAAAATTGTCCCACCCTTCGTACTACTTACCATTCGCGAATACTGACAGTGAAATAGAATTGTACCCAATGGTAAATGTAATCCTCACGACGATTCCCCACCACGACCTCGGTGCCCGCTAGTGACCTGAGCAGATCACACGTCTTAAAGAGCGATTTGGCGCCAACGAAAAATTAGTAAACTACAAAAAATCGTCCAGGTCAAAATAAAATCTCCTTACCATTCGTGTCTTCTAAAGATAAGTTATTTGTTCAGATTAATTTAATTAATGATCTAAATATTTGCCATAAGATTATTTCTCGTCTGATAACGTATTTAGTCTCATAAGTCTAATAAATAATGCAACGTACACGAATGTTTCCAAATATCTACTTACCATTTAATCACTACCACCACCACTACCACTAGAGTACCCTGGACGGCAGCTAGGAGTAATATTATTCTGTGCTGGAGGGGCGGAGACCGCTACGAAACATTGCATAAACTCGAGACGAAACTACTTGTATATAAATGCATTCTATCTCATTCTCTCACAGCCTAAAACCTATATACACATTTATAGCTATCTTTTCCTCGTTTGATAAAATCCATGCAATTTGAACCGTCCCAAAAGTAGTTTCACCTCAAAAATTAACTCTCGCTTTATTTCTTTTTCTCGTCCCGCGTATTTACATTTAGTTAATAAATTCGTTTTGATAGTAATTATCTACTTTTTTTTTGCTATGTCGCAGTCTAACAACCGCGGACTTACACTTTATAATAATAACTAGAACAAGTTATGGAGTTTTTGGTGGAAAAGCTGTAATGTAGTGTAATTTTATTCATAATAGCTTCTGCCCGCAACTTCGTCCGCGTGGTGGTTACTTTGTGCCAATTCTAACACGCAGCAGAAGGTCTCGAAAGGAAAAATAACCCCGACTTTGAAACATTCTTCATTAGTGCGTCGCTCCTATTGGTCTTAGCGTGATGATAGCCGCCTATAGCCTTACGATGGGTGTTTATACAAACAGATAGACAGACAAAATGATTGCAATGTATTGTTAACCTACTTCAAAAAAGGAGGAGGTTACTATGTTCGGTTGTATGTATCTTTTTCACGAAAAACTACAAACACGTTAAATTTAAAAAATTGTATAGACCTTGTATTATTTGACTCGTATATTATGTAATATTGGTGGCATGTTACGTAATATTGTTCGATTATTGTCCACAAAAACTCCCTGGAAAGTTCTAACAAGGGAACCAACATGTTAGAACATTGAAATTGTTACAAGACACTTGCAATATTATTTACCTACTCGACAATGGCAGTAATAATCGGGAAGATCGGTTGCCAAAAATAATATCAAAATAAAATTAGAACAAGTTATTAAAAAAATCAGATTAATTACAGTATTAAAAAATCGTCAAGAAATAAAACCAAATTATTAATTTAGAATCATTTAATTTACTTATAAATCACTTACTCTCTCATGTATAATTAATTGTTCTTTTTTAATAAATTACACACGCATTATTAGGACGCACTTAAAATAAATATAAGTTAGTTCACTTATTTAGTACATATTTGGAAATACTATTAATGGATACTTTGTACCCAATCGTATAGAATTTATTATTCAATGTAGGAATATCAAAAACAGACTTTAAAGTATATCAAAGTTAGAGGAGTCATTGATGGATTTTAAAACGAATTAATAATGAAAGAGGCCATCAATTACTTTAAACAGCGATTTACTTATTAATACAGTCTTATATATCTATGGAAGGCACCACATTATATATACATACAATCTATATATTTATTATACATAGAAAAAATTACACGTTACGCTCGCTATGGAATGATTTTGTACATAATAAAAAAATATATGGCATTCGATTTGTACAAACCAAAAAAAAAACATTTGATTTTTTAGATTTTGCGGGATTTTACTGAAGACCTAATTTATATGAGTTTAAATAATTTTAAATAGTAAATTTAATTTACGGAATATTAAATACGTTTGTCCAAGCACTGAATATCTATCGACTAATATATATATAAATAAAAGCTATTTTGATATAGTACAACCCGTTTTATTGACTGTTCACAGTCTATATTACGTAAATATACAATTTGTATTATAACAGAAAAAAAATAAAATAAGAAAATTCAATAAAGCCCCATCTAATTGTCTGTAAACTAAATACAATGCAAAATAACCATCCCGGAGTAATTTTAAACCAAAGTCAGAATATTTTCAGTCAACGACAATAATTTCCATACAATATTATACATTTTAGACATATACTATATATAACTAAATATATTAATATATATATTGACAATGCTAAGCATTTACACATGACGTCCCCCACCGTTGGGAAAACTAGTCTCATAATAGTCTCTACAGTTCACAACTCCCGTCAGATTTTCAAGACTAAAACTTAATATATTCTATATTTTTTTTGTAAAATAATACTCTGATACAAATATATTAGAGATAATTTGTACTGCTGTATCGCATCTCTATGCTCTAATTACACGAAGAAAACTTAATTATCTACTGTAAATTGATACACAAGTAAGGTCCAGATCATTATAACGATGATACCAAATTGCTGTAAGGACAATTACATTTTTCTATTCATCCTATCTCTTTTTTCCACCGAAATGATTATAAACACATATAGCAATTATATTAAATGCTATATAATATACTTGCTGATAACAATTTTATTTAATTCTATAGACCTATCATGTTTTTCAACACGAAATATATCAGATTACCCTTTGGAGGTAAATTGATTTTAACGCCATCTATCCCTCACTCTTCGTACTACATACGTTTGAAATGTTTGATATTGTCTTAAAACTCAAAATATTTTTTTTAATTATATTTTTTTATACAATTCTTTTAATGCTCACTTTTTTACCTCTACCCACACCGCCAACTTCAGGCTTTGAAAAACTTCCACTGGACGCTGTCACTAAGTGACTCTTAACGTTTTATTTTCTTCCTCCAACGTTACATGATGCTGCACATCATCAGGCGAGTCTTCGGAGTCAAGATTTGTAGAGGCGACCAGTTTCCAATCCTCATTGGCGATGATCTCAGCATCTGGAGGTATGTTTCTGTCTCTCTCGCAGCGAAGGAGACCCGTTGTCAGGAGCCAACGCTTAACGTTTTACTTCTTCGTTCAAATCCCATGTCACGAGATGCTAGACGTCATCAGATGAGTCTTCGAAGCCAAACGTTCAGAGGAGACCGATTTCCAACCCTCACTGGAGAAGATTCCAACATCTGGGGTTTACATTTCCCTCTCGTAGCGGAAGAGACCCTCTCGCTCTGCAAGGTGACCCCTCATGGGGTTTGTGGGGTCTCAGACGAGCGTGGGGGCGGATCTCTGCGCCGGTTTGGGAGGGAGGGGGGGCGGAGTGCGCGGTGCGGGGGGTCCGGTGGTTGGCTCTGCTGTTGCTGTTGTTGTGGTGGAAACGTTGCTCGGAGGAACGGTATTCGACTCTGGTTTAGTCTGTAGCCTCTGTCGTTGCGTCTCACGGAGATTCTCCAAGAAATCTGTCGAATAAAGTATATATATTATGAAAAATGTGCTTGCGGAAATGCGATCACCAATATTCATGGCACCGGAGAATGATCTAATATCGGTGAAGACTATTAATTGTTCTTAGTTTGGTAGACCATATGACAATAATGTATAAATGATAATGGTATACCGGTATGATCTAATCGGAACTGACGAATCTCAGTTGGCCTGATGAGCCTTCATAGCTTCATCAGGCTTTACACCTTACTCCTGGTGTACTACATCTTATAGTGTATTTTCCATCTGGTTCAGATGTACAATTATTACTTTAATTTGTATCTTGGATATGACAAGCGACTTCAATGATTCATGTAATCAATGTTTCTTACCACACACACGTCGCATATATTATGTACCATTGAGAAACTTGATATTTTACTATCTATAAATGGAAGCATATTTACATTTAACTGTGGTAAAGACTGGTGAAGCACAAAATGTAATATTGTTTACCTATGGAATAGACATAGTATTTTATTTTTAGCAGCCAATCTTTTATATCTTTACTGCTATTGTCGAGTTGGTTTTAGAAGTATCTTGTGATAATTTCCATGTTCTGACAAGATGGTGGCATCTTTGTTAGAAATTTCCAAAGAATTTTTGTGGCATCACAGAATTCATGCTCCGTGGTATGATATCCCATCCACTTTACTTGTGCACAATAACCGAACTATATTACGTAAAATGTCACCAATATTATAAAATATAGAGACATATAACACAATGTTATGGATAAAATATAAGTCATTACACGATAAACTAAGATCCCGCCAAAAACTAGTATATATATACTAGGAAACTTGTGATAATGAGTGCGTTTTAGAATAGGCTATTTTATAACCAATTCTCTTGTAGTGGGAATAGATGGGCCGGATAGGTTTTAGAATGTAAAGCGGTTTGGTTCCTCACCAGGTGGATGATGATGGAGCGGAGGACCAGGTCTGAGGGCAGCACGCACCCTGCCTCCTCCACCCTGGCCAGATGTCGACGAATTACTGCTGGCCCTGCTACTGCTGGCGCTCATTCCATTCTACATGGAACAATTATATTATTATGAAATTGTGCTCGTCAAATGTTTAAAATGCAAATATCAGTATGTCTTTGAAGCGGTAAATGTCTCATCCTGTTGAAGTCTTTATTAGTAAAGAAACAAAGTTAATTTTTCAAATTGTTTAAATGTTTTAGTGTATAACCACAACTTCACCTGATGTTACGTGATGATGTGGTTCACGGAAACAACAAACTAAGCCTGAAGAGAATTAATTGCCCTTCAACTTTGGCTATTAAGATACACCTATGCTATGTATATCTCAAACACTAGCTCCAAGTCTTCATTAACCGCAGTCTACGTTATATATTGAGTATCTTCTGGCTAGAGACAATCAGCAATGTAGATTTGTGGAAAATGTGCCATGAAGATCCCATAGACCATCAAGTGCGACGTCGAAAATGGACCTGGTTCGGCCACACTTTGCGAAGGGACATCAGCCATATCCCTAATCAGGCATTGGAATCCCCAAGGCAGGCGGAAACGTGGTCGTCATAGACAAACCTGGTGAAGATCTGTGCTTGCAGAGTGTACGAAAATTGGGCTTGCTTGGAGTGAGGTGAAGCGTCAAGCCATCGACAGATTGAGATGGAGAAGCATAGTGTCTGCCCTCTGCCCAGACAGTTTGGGGACATAGGATCCCAAGAGAGAGAGATATAGATGCCCATTGACATATTTTCAAAGTGAACACATTTCATGATCAAAATTTAATCAATTTCCAGAAGTCATCTACGTTCACATATTGATTCAACCCTATAATAGCCTTTAGATATTAAAACCCGCTTGACATGGCACTTGAACTCACTATCAGGCTAATTGATAATATACTTTGGGACATTGTTGTAAAGATCTTAACACTATTATCTAAAAAACGGTTTTTGGTCTTAGTGAGCTTGAAACACGGAATTATCAATTTGTTGTTGTTTCTAGTATTTAAATTATATTGGTCTTTTACGAAATCTAGCTTTTCAGTTTTGGCAGATGTACATTAAATGATCAAGAATGTATTAAAATGACATAGTTAAAATACCAAATTCTTGAAACTTGGTCTTTAATTATTCACATGGTCCCATATTAAATATTGCGTGAATTGCCCGGTTTTATGATAGAAATATGGTGTCTACCTCCGCTTCTCAAGTGTAGCTCTCAAAATACATATATATATACATACATATATATATATGCCTGATGACAGATTTTCAATTTATTTTGGGAGGTCAGTATGTGTATGAACAGTTGGAGTCGGTACCTGTGCATCCTGTTCATCTTGCAAGCGGAGTGCGAGGTCACTCATAGAGTCCGTATCATCGTCTTTCTGTTGGTCTGTCCCGAGCCTGCACTCCACCCGAGACTCCACACCACTTCTGTATTCGCCATTTTCTGTCACCTCCACTATTTGTAGTCTAGCTCCGTCTAGTTCCTATATAAAATATAAACAAACAACCTGGTCAGAAAGACAAATAATCAACTTTATTGTTTTAACACCATCTATCGCCATATACTTTAAACTACATTGGTACTACATAATTTAAATGTTATTTATATATAAAAAATATTATTTATGTTACCATCAAATTTATTTTTAAAGCAATCTAATGTAAGTGATTACTCATTTTGTTAATTCCGAGAATTAAATAATATATTATACTAGTTTGATTAATTTCAAAAAATATCTATAATTTTATTTTACTATTTTGTTAAAAATTAGCAGCCACTCGCGACTTTGTTTGCATTTGTATTTTCATAAAGGATAACATATTTATTTTATTCGAAAAAAATATAAAACTCATAGCTTCCATTTACTAAATGACTTGCTAAATATCAGTTTTCATAGATGTAAATTCAAAAATGACAGATTTACATAAAAACATTTAACCCCTTTTTCATTATTTTAGGGTGTTGAGGAATTTCCAATATTTTTTTGTTGCAAATTAGCATGACCCAGTGCAATAGTTTGGACTGGGCACTGATATTCCAGTCAATTACCTATATTTTATAATAGTTATTAATTTTTTATTGTTAGATAACTCATTTATCGAGGAAAGCTTTATATAGCCATATATTATCTCGTTAAGACCAATAGGAGCGAAGCATCAAGGAGGAATAATTTCAAAACGGTTTTTTTAGCGTAAACCCAAAGTAAGTATCCACGCTGA
The DNA here is from genome assembly GCA_015888305.1 of Antheraea pernyi. Lineage (NCBI taxonomy): Eukaryota > Metazoa > Arthropoda > Insecta > Lepidoptera > Saturniidae > Antheraea > Antheraea pernyi. The sequence goes on along the minus strand of MU158903.1, from coordinate 214,023 downwards.
CGAAGTCGCGGGCAGAAGCTAGATACGTTATAAGTATAGATTATTCAAAAACATGGCTATTTATGATGACAATGTAGAGTGTAAAGTTTTCAGGCATTCTTCGAGGCTGCAAAGTTATGATCTATCAGTGGTAGTGTTATAGAGAGAGACTGGTATCTGCATAAGCATGTCGGGGTGTAGGGTGCAGGTTCTGATGAGGGCGTTGAATATTGCGAGTGTTGAACCAGTCACCCGGTATAGAGAGAGAGAGTGGTACCTGCATGAGCGTGTCGTGGTGTAGGGTGCAGGTTCTGATGAGGGCGTTGAATATTGCGAGTGTTGAACCAGTCACCCGGTATAGAGAGAGAGAGTGGTACCTGCATGAGCATGTCGGGGTGTAGGGTGCAGGTTCTGATGAGGGCGTTGAATATTGCGAGTGTTCAACCAGACACCCGGTATAGAGAGAGTGATACCTGCATGAGCGTGTCGAGGTGTAGGGTGCAGGTTCTGGTGAAGGCGTTGAATATTGCGAGTGTTGAACCAGTCACCCGGTATATAGTGGTACCTGCATGAGCGTGTCGGGGTGGAGCAGCGCCCCGTCGCGCAGCACGGCGCGGTGGTGCGGCTGCAGCTGGGGGTGGGGGTGGTAGCGCGCCAGCACGGGCCGCAGCACGTGCCGCAGGCGGCGCGCGGGCCGGCACCGCACCGCCACGCAGCGCCCGCACACCTCCAGCCGCACCACCGCGCGCCGCTCCACCACCACCTCGCGGCCCCCCAGCACCTCCGACGGCGAGTTCACGTCTATCGTGCGCGTCGTACCCTAACCACGCACAAACACACGTACACTATTACAAAACGAAACGTAAACCGGTCACAACATGATAGATTATCTGATTTGACAGTTCAACTTTCATTATGTAAGGTCTTTCCTCTCTGTTAATGGATATTTTCTTACTGGAGTGATTTTGATAAAGGGACCGTAATGTGTTACAAGAAGTGAAAGAATCACGCGCCTTTTCCAAAAGTTCAGACCATATTTAAATACTTAGACATGTATTCGAGGAATATACAACGAGAAGACCGCGAATATAAGAAACACTGTGTAATGTATTCTATCACATTCTCACGCACGATAAACAATTAATCTTCCTATATAATTTATGTATATTATTTATTCGAACTTTTATTCATAGTATCTAATGTTAAAATTCGAACCTATGTCTGTCTCGGTTCAAAACGGTTAAAACGTGTAAAAGATTTTAATTTATACAATCATGCCAACTAACTATTACAAATAAATTTTCACGTGCGTTAAATACACACAATCTTTATATGACCGAACAGATCACTTATTATGTAACGAGTGACACGATAAATCACGTGCTACGACAATTAAATTGATCAAAAATTATCACCTCTTATTCTACATACAGTAAGCATGTACTACTAAAATAATAAAATACAGAATTTCATGATGCAATAACGAAAGTACGGGTAGGAACAATATAACAAAATGGATAATCTATCTGAATAAAATTGGATCTGTCTTTCTATTTGTCTATGTTTTAAGTTTATTTATAATACTTGAAGTAATTTGTTGGTGTTAGAAATTGTTCCACTTGTAATGTTACTGTTAGTAGTCACATGTGAGTTGTAATTGGTCGTGATTAAACATACGTGATATAGCAATGATAAATAATAGCTTCACGACGTTAAATTTCATTAATGTCGTTATCACTATGGTAATTCAGGGTAATTTTAATATGTAGATAATATTGTTAAAAAAATGTTTCAAATTGACACGCGGTAGGAGGTGAAACCTTAAAAACAAACTATGTTACTACTGTACACTACTGTATGTACTGTATACTAAACAAACAAAAATAAAATACTACACACTGGCGCCTTTTCCCAAAGTTTTGTAATACACAAAGATTAGGCCATATTCAAATATTCAGAGAAGTATTAACTAGTGCAATATACAATGATGAGACCGCGAATGTAAGAAACACTGTATAATGTATTCCATCTCATTCACTCGCACGACAAATCCTATAGATCGCTCTTTCATTCCATCGAATTTCAAATCACAACGGTGCTAAAGATATGGTGACATTTAAGGTTCGAAGACATTGTTAACAATCCTCACCTGCTGGTCATCTTTGAGGAGGACATCATAGGTGGTGCAGAGGAGGTTCCTCCGCTGGAGCAGCTTATCGACGAGCTTTCCGACAGTGACAGCGGCCTCCACCCCCACGACGGAGGTGGCTCCGTCCGGCAGCACCACGCGGCACAGCGTGCACTGCCCCGCCACCGACTGGCTGCTCTTCACCACCTGTACCGACAACAATAATAATCTATAACATACAACTATCTTATAAATTGATGAACGCATCTGTGTACGTGTTTGTACTCTTTCGTTATTTGTGAAAAAAATTGTGTATTAAATAGTGTTTTGAATAAGTAATAAAATACATTTCAATCATTATTTGGAATGTCTGTCTGTCTGCCTGCATGTCGGTTTGACTGTCTGTTCGTATGAACACGCATCACCGCTAAAGTACTACGTTCACGATAAAACCTCACAAAGGAAATCATAAAGGATATCTTCAAGTAGCATTTAGCCTTGCTTTCATTAAAATCGGTTCGCTCTATCAAAAGTTGTTGTAATTTTAATGAGGACGCGACTTAAGTACGAGAGGAAAATAGATAAGTAAATGGACTTGATACATTCAGATGGCTATTAGTAACTATTTCTTTACATTACGTTCCACGCGGACGGAGTCGCGGGCACAGTTATTAATTAAATAATAATTGACCGGCTTTACCACTAGCTAGTTATAGCATTATTATTTCAAATTGTTCTATAAACGGTGTCGTAGGCAAACAGCGAACACTATAAATAGGCACACAATAGCACAGGAATAAACGTGAGTTTACACAATGCGCAAATATTGTCGTGTGCATAGACAAATGGCGCGTTACTTATTTACAATCGAATTAGTTCTGTAACAACTGTTATTTTAGTATTTATAGATCGTATCGGTTCGAGAATAACCAGCCTCTTAATTAAATAATTCACTAAACCAAGACTAAGACCAAATTTAGATCGATTTTTTTTTTAGTTTTATCTACCTATTAGAGACCTAGTAGAAACAATTATCACGTTATCTTAATTTAATACAAAGTTATTAAAGTTATAAGATACTACAATTTTTTATAAACCATATGCGTTGAGTGATTGATGTCTGAAGCGGGACAAGCGGTGTGATACGCAGGAGAGGGGAAGTAAACAAACTAAATTGTATGCAAATAAATTTTGCATGCCGAAGTACCTACATTTTTGCTTTAGAGGAGATACCAGACGAGGCTGCCAATTCGGTTGTATTTTCTTTTTAATGCTTGTTATCTCAGAACTTTCTCATGTCCGCCTTGAAAATATTTATGAAGTTAAACTTCTTTAGGCGCGACTAGAAAGTAACAGGACGACAATGCAACGGAAGTCCGTTACGGTAATATGGCGTCACATTTCTATACCATTTGGTTTTTAAATGTTTTTCATTCTGTCAATAAATAGTTTTATAAACAAATCATAAAAAAATATATTACATTGAATAATAATAAAAATCATACAATAGATAAAATATATTTATAGACGCGCGACCGTGCTGCCATCTGGTTTCAATGTAAGAAACAAATTAAACCAAAGCGTCATCATCTGTAGTGCCATCTATCAGCGAATTCGGAACTTAAATAACACAGGAAATATTATTAGCAACTGTTTGTTATAAAGTAAATAAAATATAGAACAGTACGAACAGATTACTATCTTACAGCGCCAAAGAAGTCTTACTTCAATATTTTATTTCATATGGGAATTATTTGATTTTTCCATAATCAAACAAGACAATATAGGTGAGATAATGACAATGTATTTTGAAGTGGATCTTTTAATGTATTCTTTATTAGAAAGGGAATATTTTTACTATAATTTCATTTTCGTTAGATTTTGGATATGCAGTATACATGAAAGAATACCACAAAATCGAATAGGTAATGTACAAATATTGATAGTTTTATAACATTCGAGACTAAGTAGTTAGTCATCTAGCATTTTTGCGTAATTTTTTTTTATCGGTCGTTGTGTTTGTCAAATTTTCCTTGCTATTTGTTCTTAAAACATACTATATGTAAACAGACGAAGACGCGGGTGTGAGTAGGTATTAAATAAAAATACTTATGTGATATAGATTGCTTATGCCAGTTTAAAGCGCTATGTCAAGCTGATTTTAGTATCACAAGTCTATTATTATAGCGTGGATTCCGATCTTGGCACAACAACTTCCTGTAAAGTTCTAACAAGACGGTCACCGACTTGTTAGGACATTGAAAAAATCTCAAGCAACTCGTAAAGTCTTTACCTACTCGACAATGGCAGTAATAATGTAGGAGAAAATTGGTTGCCAAAAATAAAATAAATATGTGAATAATGGTGAATGGTGATTGTGCTGGTGATGATGATTGTAAAGTTGATGTATCATAAAATATGTACATTAAAAAGTTAAATCAGATCGAGTTTTTTCCCAGTTTTTCTCGATGAGCGAGTTGTTTGTCCGAACCGGTGGTAGTTTTAATTTCCATGAGCGCATTTTTATGGGCTGATTTGGATATATATTTTTTTATTTTAATTTTGATAGAAACGGGCTTACATCAGTGACCGGCGGTGGGGCATTGTCGTGGTTCTGCTGGTTGTTGGCTCGTTCTTTGGAGGCGGCGCGCAGTTTCCAGGGTAACAAGGAGCCGCCGCCGCTCCGCCGCCTCTCTGACACGTTACTCGTTGACTTTTTTAACTATAAAAAAAAAAACTTTCGTCATTTGCACCATTCTGAATATTATCAACATTTAATTTACCTCATTTCGTTTTATTTTTATATTTATCCTGATTTCTAACATCTTACTATCATTTTATACATTGTTCATACAATGTTTTTCATTTCATTCAAAATTATAATAAACGCTAGCTGATTCCTGTGATTACCGTAAAATTAGGTGAGGGGAAGGTAAAGGAAAAACAAAGGAAAGGTTGTATTATTGTGTGCTATACTTTTGAAGAAGTCACCATTCCTGGAAGAATCGATTGAATAAGGGGGGAATTAAGTAAGGCTATGGTTAGTTACCTTGGTGGGGGAGTTCTCCGGTTCCGGGTGGCGCGGCGCGTGCGGCGGGTAGGGGCTCGGCAGCCCCCGCAGGTCGGCGCGGGCGCACTCCGCGTGCACGCCGGACCGCAGGAACCGCGGGTAGCTGTCGAACTTCATCACGTTGAAGATCTGCTTCTGAGCCTGGAATTGCCAGTAATCATACAAGAAATTAAGATATATTACAAGAACTCGGGCACAGAATGCTTACGTAAACATTTAAATAAGTATTTTCATATCTGTTCTGATTAAATAAATAAATGTTGCAGACGCAATCACCGTAGAGACTCCCCACCCCCTATCAAAAATAAACAAATCAAGTACCTCCTCCCCTAAACGCTATCAGTGCTTACATGATACTTGAATGGCTCTTAATGAAAGAGGGAATGAAGAAATACTGCTGAGAAACGGCGAAGGGAAATGTTCTTAACTTTTCCCCCACTGCCGATTTATATAGACGAGTGCTCGTCCAGTGGCCAAACTTCGATCACTAAGTATAAAAATCCAATTTGCTTATTGGCAACACTAAAGCTCAGCAATAGCTACAAAATAAAAAAAGAATGAAAAACCTACCTGTTGGAATAGTTCAGGCGGTGGTGGCTCATGATAAAGCAACAAGGCGGCAGCGCGTCGAGCCGCGGCGTCCACGTTCACGGGTTCTGAAGCACCTTCAGCGAGGTGCCGCTGCCAGATCTCGTTGGCGAGGGTCACTCGCTTCTCCGGCTCCTCAGTCGAGCAGTACTGCTCGCACGACCACCAGAACCTGACATCGGTATTACGACTATCAGTCTTCTAAATACCCTCTCCCCCTTCGTCCCCCCCATCCCCTTACAATAATCTCCCTTATAAACTCCCTGAGGTTCTTCCAATTTTTCCTGCCGGTAGTGTCCATGTTTATAATGCAGAACCTGTGTATAATTTGGGAGGTCCCTTCTGAAGTAGGGATGACGATCCGAGATCGATTAGTCGAATAATAATAGTATAAATAAATAAAAAAAGTATAAATAACAGGTCATCATATAAGAAAAAAAAATCGATATTTTCATGAATCGATTCCACAGACCACGACTCGGACCGATTTCAAAATCGTTTTTTCTTTTGCGAAGAATCGACATACCTTGTCTTAAGTTTCGGAGTGGTATTAATTATTACTTTTGGGAACAGAACGAAACAACCAAAGCGATATGAAAGAGATAACTGATAGAACCGCAATTTGAGTTGGTTAAATATATTATAAATAATCGTGGCTCTACAGTTAAAACTCTCATGTCCCTTAAACGGTTTTCTTTATTTCCTTAGTTGTTCTTACCTAATATTCTCAGCTGCGAATTCCTTGGCGAGGAAATGCGCGAATGCGGCCGCTCCAGCCGGGTCCGCCAGCAGCTGTTCCAGGCCGAGCGACCAGCGAGCCACGTTGGACCCGCCGCTACCAGACGTCGGCATCGGGCTGGCACCCTCGCTCATTTGCTACAACATTCAAAGCTCTATTTGACCCACTTTGAATTCAACTTCTTCGGACGTCTGTTATTGTGAAGTCTTTCTTCTTCTTCTTACCCTTAACCCACCTAACGATCGATTTTTACGATCAGCCTCCTGACATCAACCCTCATTGGGATTACTATATGTACCACTACCGTTCGGTTTGACAACAAAGTTGTTCTACATATTTTATGGTTTGCTTGCTATGTTGTCATTTTTAGGTTACAGAAAACTAGCCAACTTGTGAATTCAAAGAGCCTTTTTCTAAACTTAATATTTGCTTTAGTCGAGACTTTTTTATGGAAATAATCACGAATAATAATACATTCTCAAGCCCGCCTTTGCTAAATACGTCTTTTTCGCGAGCAGATTAGCCGTGATATTGTTGCTTTTTAAAAATGTCTCTTTTCTGTGGGCTTGCGTTTCAGAAACATCTTATCTCTTACAAGGCATGTTAATAAATGTGCCTCTATATTTTAAAATGAGCTAAATCCAATTTCAATCGTTTATATAACATGTTTAACGCCCTTCATAAAGATTTAAGTATTTTTATGAGCTTCATAAATGTACAAAATGTACAAAATTTGAAGTTCTTGAAAATAACGTAAAATATTAGAAACGGATTTATCTTAGTTTGAGATGTAACGACACACAATATTCTGTGTCTGCACAAATCATTTTTTGGAAGAGTCACAGTGAAAAAGTGAAGTAACCGCGGTTTTGCCATCACTTGGTTAAACTAGTTACCTTATTATACATATTCCGAGGGTCGTGGTGCCTGTAGGAGCTGCTGGCGCCGCTGCCGGTCGTCCAGCGCCGGAACGGCGTAGACTGTTCGCTCTGGGAACAACAGAGCGGAATTAATACACCTTGAACAAACCATCTGCTGTTTTATGTACGATGTTTATCTGTTATTACAGAACTTATTTAACATTGATGAACACATACATGCCCAATGACAAATAATATTCATCCCTACTCTTCAAGACACCCTTATGACAAAGAATTAAATAAAAAGCAGTGCGTATATCGTTATATACACGCGGAGGAAGTGAAATTTCTTTGGCTTATATGTATTCAATTATATATACGAGTGCGCGTCCAGTGGCCGAAGTACGACTATAGATAAAAAATACTTTTCCACTTTTTTAAATGATAACACTTAAGCTCGTCAACAGTAACAAATTAAAAAAGAATGGACACATTCGGCTAAGAAACAAAAGAAATGTTCTCGTGAAAAACACAGGGCGCGACGCCTTATCGGCAGTTTAAAAAAAAAACCTCAAAAACGGCTCACGTAATTAAAGGACAACCCCTAACAACGAAAGGCGTGGCGCAGAAAAATAGAGGAATTCTTCCTTGGTTATGTAATAGCCCTACGATTCACCGGCGACCGACGAATGACGTGGTCGTCTTTGATGACACCAATATTGGTGACTTCACACATACTTTGTCACAATTATTATACTTTAATATGCTAGAATTACAAAATTGCTTATACATAATTTGTAACAACATTGCCCGTTAGACAGGAAAACACATGTTTCAGTTCAAATAGATACATATTATAGAATCATTATTCAAATAGAACTCGTGTACACATAGAGCGGGCGATGTCGTGAGATTTGTGTGCTCGCGTCGTATATACATACATAATATTACGTTTTGACGGACAGGGCTTTTCGTTTTCGTGGAAAATGCCGTGTCCGTTGTTATACTGGGTCACGGGACACCGCGTCAGCGTTACAGCACCTTGCCGCGTGTATAGAACGTGCTAGGACGCGTCCAGGTGAGGCGAACTGCGTGCGAGTCCACTCGAACAATAATTATATATATTTGCCTACAGTTAATTAATTAATAAAAACATGTGATGGACTGCATAATCTCGATACAAAACATCAATATTATACGTTCACCGGCCGCTATATTACGCGTCGCTGGTCTTACGCAAGCCGCGCAAGCGTAATACGCTCGGTCACGCTTTACTAGCATGTCATGACATGAAATCATAACTTTATCTCCAGCTACAAATACCGCCCACCAAGCCTAATGAAGTTTTACTTTAAAAAAAGCACCCTTAAGTACATACTACAGATATGTATATCAGTCATTCGTTTACGAGGACCAAGAACTATTATTAGTTCAATATCAAACGGCCGTGTGAGGGATCCCTTCATTTCACTGTAGACATACATTAACCTTGTAAGTGTCATTAAACTGACCTTGCAGACAGTTATCTAGACTACGTAATCGCGCTCAACTAATTTTATGCATAATAGAAAGTAACTTTTCCTCCGGCAAACGAGTCGGTCAAGGAGAAAGCATCTATATCCATCTTCGATACGATCACATGTGACTGTCGATTTTTTTTTTCATTTTACGTCTATATATGAATCACTAGCTTCTGCCCGCGACTTCGTCCGCGTGGTATAGTTTCTTCGGGCTAACGCAAAAAAAAACCATTTTGAAACATTCTTCATTGCGGCTCAGCAGTAATTCCTGAGATTAACGCATTCAAGCAAACAAACTCTTCAGCTTTATAATATTAGTATAAATAGGTGGGGGATGTCACATTCGTACCGACTAAAAACCCCGTTCTGTTTGTTCTACGTACATCTTTTGGTCAAGGAGGAGTGACTACCTATGGATTTTGGCCCCTCATCAAGGGCCTCCGTCTTTCAACTGAAGGGTTCAAGAATTTGCCGCGATTACTAAATTATGCTGACAACACTACTTAGCCAAATTTTCCAACATTATGTTACCAGGTTTTTCACACTTTTTTTTCTTATAAAAACTTGCCTATAATTCGCGTTTATCATTACAAAATCTATATAGGTATACTAATAAATACATGGTCGTTAGTGCCGGAACATCGATAAACTAGGTAACTCCGTTTAGACGATTATCATGAAAGGTTTTAACGCTATCTATGTTATTGTAACTCGACGCTAGGTGGCGCTAGCTATATTTTTCTCTTATCAAGTTTTTATATTATAACTAGCAGCCGCCCGCGACTTCATCTGCATTTAAATCTTTATATATGACGCGTGTAAATCCAACACTTTATACGGCGCGCGCAGAGATATCGGATGGCAGGATTTCCTTCAAACTTTCTGATGTGTAAGCTATATTACTGTAATGTTTTATAAAAATCTGTTGATTAGTTTTCTTTCTCGTAAACGATATTAATTATAATTCAAAGCAAAGTCGCTATCGATTACTAGTGTACGTGTATTTTAAAAAGCGAACTGTATTGGAGATTATCCAAACAGTTACAGCGATTATTAAACCCATTACCAATCACTATTTTCTTCTCAAAATAGCATTAACTGGACGGCAAGAATTGACAATCGGAAATGAACATAACAGCGATTATTAAACCCATTACCAATCACTATTTTCTTCTCAAAATAGCATTAACTGGACGGGAAGAACTGACAATCGGGAATGAACATAACAGCGATTATTAAACCCATTACCAATCACTATTTTCTTCTCAAAATAGCATTAACTGAACGGCAAGAACTGACAATCGGGAATGAACATAACAGCGATTATTAAACCCATTACCAATCACTATTTTCTTCTCTTAAATAGCATTAACTGGACGGCAAGAATTGACAATCGGAAATGAACATAACAGAGATTATTAAACCCATTACCAATCACTATTTTCTTCTCAAAATAGCATTAACTGAACGGCAAGAATTGACAATCGGGAATGAACATAACAGCGATTATTAAACCCATTACCAATCACTATTTTCTTCTCTTAAATAGCATTAACTGGACGGCAAGAATTGACAATCGGAAATGAACATAACAGAGATTATTAAACCCATTACCAATCACTATTTTCTTCTCAAAATAGCATTAACTGAACGGCAAGAATTGACAATCGGAAATGAACATAACAGCGATTATTAAACCCATTACCAATCACTATTTTCTTCTCTTAAATAGCATTAACTGGACGGCAAGAATTGACAATCGGAAATGAACATATCCGGAGGTACGAAACACTGAACGAATCGACTCGCGAACAGGATAACAGAGCTGTTAATCTCAATCGTTTATCCTGTTTGGAAGTTTAATTTCATGTATTATTACACTTAAAGGAAACAGAAATAAAAGGTATTCTGTAAAATAATAATTGCTTGGTTATATTATCCTGTTGAGACGGGACGGACAAACGGACGGAATTTAAATAACGCATTCGAATGTGACCATAATGAGTAATTAATTAGTAACACGTCGTTCAATTGACATCCAATTATCCTCTAAACCCCGCTACAATATACCTATCTATGTATAATTTATACCAGAATAGAAATTATTTAGTTAAAATTACCTATTAACATCGTATCGTACGTGAAAATACTCAAAACTCATAATTATAACACCTTCATTTCTGTTACTTTAGTTAGCACTAATGGGAGTCGAACCTGTGTACTTTAAGTATTTAGTCTTGATCTAACACAGTCCACTTTGATCAAATAATAGATAAATTTATCATAATTCGGAAGAAAAACAAGGATTTATATGCGTTAAATTAGTAGAAATTCAAGTATATAGAGATGTCCACATGTTTGTCTATAAAGTTATATGCCTTAAACTATTCAATACTTCTATATGAATTACCCAAAGCTAAAAAAAAAAAAACTAATAACGTTATACATAAATGAAAGTAACTCTCTCTAATTCCTAACATTTCAACCCTAAAACTCTAACCCGATCACAATAACGTTTAGCATAGACACAACATAGGACAACAAGAAGACCCAAGTTACTGGAGAAAGCTAGTACAAAATTATGAGTAAAATATTTACCTCGTTGCTACTCTCCGATGTGTACCATAAAACCATCTTCAAATCACTTTTCAATTCACTATAACATTATTATAAAACACATTTGATTCTTCATAAGAACTATTTATAATTAATTACAACACAACACATATAAATAATATTAAACACCAATTTTTGAAGCAATGAAGTCAATCGACTGTATGTAATTAATTTATCGTTGTTGTTCGAAATATTCAAATCACATTAGAAATCACGAGTTCAACAACCCCGTGACGATTGATTGTACGAACGGGGGGCTATTAGAAAAGCGTTATGTCAAAAAAATAGGAAATAATAGATGGAGGGGCGCGCGCGTCCTTCGAGCGAGTTCGTACTATTCGACTGACGGCGCGTCACACAACGTCGAGTGGACAATCCCAACAGTTCCCAAGCACGGTGGCACACTCATCCTCACTCACACAATGCGAAATCACAATAACAATGTACAGCGCCATCTATATCACATCCGGCGATAGCGTACGGTATAAGTCATACGAATAAAGCGTTAATTAAAATCCACAAAAAATAAAACATTACAAATTTACCTAATCAAAAATAATAAAGTAATTTCATTCTCACAATTAAACTATTCATAGTACAGTTAGCAAAATAAAATCTCATATTAATGAAGAGTTCATTCCATTCGATTTCACGAATGTCATGATTTAATTTTTTTAAGTTCGGTTACAAAATATGGGATCTAAATTTATTAGGACATATAAATTTATAGCATAATTAGTGTAAACTGACTGCATGAATATGTGGTAATTCGCTTACACTGTAGTGACCGCACCTGACGTTGCTTAATTTCGGTGATCCGATGAGAACTGGTTTTCAACACTCTACCTGACACAGTATTTACCCCCGCACCGCTTTTCGCCAAACAAAAAGGTTGCCAATCCTACTTTCAAAGCACTCTCATAATAAGTTTCTTTTTAAACTTTAAAACTGTGTAATCACCATTCAGACCACCAATTGGTGCTTGAATAATATTTGCACCGCCGCAATCAAATCGCTACCTATTATGTATTAAGCCAAACGTAGTACACAAACGGAACGCGCCACTGACGTGTATATGTTTACTTCGCTGCGGTGAGAGAACGCTCATATCACTTCTCGAAATCATTCACACGGTTCTGATGAATGTATTGTCTCGGCCAGGGAATGAGGAGTCGCGGAATGAATCGGTGCCGGGGGCGATGCGTGACGTACACCCATTCAGAGCCGATGCAGTGCGGTGATGTCCCATAAACGACACAATGGACTCGCCTTCTAAGGTTAGGCGGTAGCTGATCGACTAGTTTGAAAAGTTGAGGGTTGTTTTTTTTTTAATGACAGAGAGGAAAATTATTAAACATCGTTTCTTGGTAAGTTAAACTTAGAAAATATCGCATTACATCACACATATTAGAAAACAATAACTCCGAAAACAACAAAAATCTCCGCCATATGTACCTGTCTGTCTGTTCATGATAAACTCAAATGCAAGTAAACGGATTTTTATACGGTTTTCACCAGTCGATAAAGTGATCCATGACTTTAGATAAATATTGAAGCTTTCGAGATATTATTTGTAATTTTTTTTTTATTATTAGGGAGGAACAACGTCCGCCGGGTCCGCCAGTGGTATTATAGACGAGAAAGTGAATAAAGGGATGTTTGTTACATATTTACGCGAAACCTACTAAACGGATTTTGATGAAACTTGAAGGTAAAATGGCGTGACATCAGAATAACATATAGGCTTTGAAATTATACAGATACTGTTTAATATTCTCAAAATATACCGATAACTGTCAAATGAGTTAGAAAAAATCCTGAAAAAACTTAAAGTCAATACCTCGAAAAATCCTATATCGGTCAGCAACGATCCCGTGAAAATTGATTCAGCCATTCCGGAGATTAGCCTTAACAAATATTGTATTACTTTCAATGAATTTTATGTTTTTAATGAATGTTAAAATAACCATTGTTATTTAATACAGATACAAAGTATTTTCAAGTATTGCACGTTTCATAATAACAAGTCAAACGGCGAATTGGAATTATTCAATTTTCTGGAATTGATTGTTATTATTATATTATGTAGAAGCGTCGTTGATAATTCGCGGAATTCGCACTCGTAACAGTTTCATGGCGTTCTCTTTTGTTTACGATGTCTGTCATACCACGTGAACTAGTTCTTCCATATTTTATTTTTAGCTACGAAATTCCTAGATTATTACTGCTATGGTCGAGAAGGTAGTGATATTACAAGTTTCTCGAGATCATTTCAATGAACTAACAAAATGGTAGCCGTCTTGTGGCAAGTCAGAATCCATGATTCGTAGTGTTATTTCCCATCCACTTCACTTATGCACAATTACCGAACTATCATTACATTGTAGTAGTCCGGTGAAGCTGTGAAGACCCTGCCAGGTCAATAGCGTAGTCAGTTCGAGAAAAAAAAATACATTACATAGTATAAAACGAAGTCCCCTACCGCGTCTGTCTGTCTGTCTGTTCGCGATAAACTCAAAAACTACTCAACGGATTTTCATTCGGTTTTCATCAGTAGATAAAGTGATTCATGAGGAACGTTTTTGTATATAATTTGTCAAGGATTTTTTTTTAATATTCTTGGCGGGACAACGTCTGCCGGGCCCGCTAGTATAAAATGCCACCAACATTATAAAATATAGAGTTAAATAACACAAGATTATGAATAAAATATAAAAGTCACTACATGAACAACTTTTGGGGTGTAAGGGGTGTCGAATAACATCTAACACTTGAGACACCCAAGCCAACCTCACCTGCACGTGGTACACCCTGCTGAATAACGAACGAGGCAATGGCGAAAGCGGGGTGGTAGGGTTTTACAGCCTGACTGGGTCGCAACCACCATGTATATGGCGAAAAAGCCCGTCATAGTGATTCGCTTCTGCGGGTCGCGTTTCGGGATCAGCCTGTGCATATCCAGCATTTCGCAGGCCAGCATGACAGTGGCGACCGGCGATGGATAGTGTGTCACTCGGTGGCCGCCATTGTTTTTGGATTGTACTGTGCTTACCATCAGGCACAGTGCAGTCATTTTGCCGTGCTACTATAAAAAAAAAAAATCCCACCAAAATCTCATGTATATATAATATATACATTTGTTTAATTATTCTATATTTAGGGACCTTTTATACACCGAATATATCGGCCCCATTGTACCCCAATCTTTCTAGCTCCATCGGAAGCGTTACTGATGAGGTATTATTACAAAGTCATACGACATTTTAGCTTCACCCGAACAGGGTTCAACCAATCATAATTATAGCTAGGTATGTGTGAGAAAAAAAAGCAGCGGCTTCACACAGTATCTCGGTAACTCTATCGTTATTAAACTAAAGGTATATTTATATATAGAGGTACATATATAAGTAATATACAGTTAGTTACCACAAGTGATAAAGCGTTCGAAAACATTACAAATTAACTGCGTGATGAATCAACATTAACAGTCCTGATTAATTCATGCGAGAGTAATTATTGTAGCTGTAAAAACAAGTGTTTATTAAACTCTGAGGATACATGTCTGCTGATGATTTATATTTATCTAGCTTTTGCCCTCGACCTCGCTCGTGTCAACCCCTCGGATCATTTTTTTTTATAGGAGGCTAATCAACAGGTGGGTCATCTGATGTTAAGTGATCACCACCGTCCATAGACACTTGCAACACCAGAACAGTCGCAAGTGCGTTGCTACCCTGTGTTTGGGGGAAGGGCAGTGGGAAAGGGGGATGGGGAGGGTAGGTACGTTATCCAGCGCTCTCACTGACCGAACGAAACGCAACAATGAAAGAACTGTTACTTCACGTCGATTTTCTGCAAGAGGGTGGTACTACCCCGGACGAGCCGACTCTGCCACCTCAGAAGGCCAAAATAATGTCTCTTCACGTTACGCTTGTAGGATCCCATGTCATAGGAAGGAGGGAACACACTGGCCGGAAGATCGATCCACAGCTTCACGGTACGAAGGTGTCAGCATGTTTGTAAGTCATAACCCAATTTCTCTATTGCCCGGTGAGTCATAAGGTCTATATTCGTTTGTATGAAACTTAAATCATTATAGTTGTTGACAGTCCAGCAGTAAATGCAGAGTTAACCTTCGGGCACGGTACTTTTTTCTGGACACAGTGGTCCTATTTTTATACTCTTAATAACATATATGTAAGCTTTTGAAAGCGAAGACGTGCGCAAATCTTAGTTAGCAAATACAATACATTCTTAACATCACAAAATCTCTCTATCCTCTGGGTCACACTATATGCTTGCGTGTTACTATAGACGAATATAACGGAAATATAAAGAAATAACGCCATTTTTATGTAAAAACAGTTGTTGTTACAAAATGTTATCAATTATTCTGCTGATAGATAATTTGCTGTTTCGTATCTTATTGCAATTTTTTACAATGATACGATAGTGAAATTGATATACCTTGTTCGTATTGTGACTTTCTAGGACTAGCAATATGAAACATGATGCTCGCTTGTTCGCACGACGCGATACCCCGGACGACCATTGTCATTATCAATAATAATTATTGACAACGGATAATCAACAACAGCAAACTAACGTGTTGAATAATTCGTTACAATAATGCATTACATCAGCTGTTTTAATAATAACCGCTTTTATATGTCACCCTTTTTCAAATACCTACACCCACACCCACATAATTGTAGTTTTATTGAATGAACGAACATCGAACGACTGAACACAACGAACGCAGAGAGCAGCACCGTCCATAAATAACGCGGATAAATAATGTGAATGGAGAGAACTCAATGAGGGGAACACCACTGTGAACGTGTTATTCACCGAACGAGTTATTATTTCAAGTTCATTAATTGAATTACCTTTAAATTAGTTTCAATTGTTCTCAATATAAATGATAAGGAAATTGTTTGCTGTAATGGGGAAATTTCTCCTCTCGTAAATACATGAACCACACCGTTTTAAAATAATCTAAAGTTATGTTTTATGTAATATCGATTCTAGTTCCCCGTGTTTCCACTAGGGGCGCTAGTAGTATATTTATAGAAGAGTAACGAAATTATCTAATGTGGTTTGATTATTGTGCACAAGTGGATGGGAAATATTATCACGGAGCATGGATTCTGATTTGATACAAAAACTCCCTGGAAAGTTCTGACAAGACGGCCACCATCTTGTTCAAAATCGTAGTATCATTATTTACTCGCCAATTGTAGTAATAATCTACCAGAAGATCTGTTGCCAAAAGTAGAAAAAAGACGATATATCAAATTAAGAGTGTTTGCAGGTCAAATTGGTCGCAGATCTTCGACAGACAGTGAAGTAAACAGCACGCTACCGGAGCGTCTATGAATGGCGGGCGAGCACGCGAACGCCTCATGATACCTTCCAATTATATTATAGCTAAAAAAGCTGTAGATAAGTCATAAGAGCTTCGACAGCGCCTTGTTAAAACTTAGCTAACTAGCTTACTTTTAACGGTTGCCCCCGTCAATTCGCTCGTATCTAAGCACCGTATAACTATTTCTTTTTGACCACCGATATTGAGAATATGCCGTCTTACTTCCACATTTTATTGAAACCCGTGTGGCGTTACAATATTACTTTACGTGTGTGTGCGTTATCGTGCCATTTGTTTTGTCAATATATCATGTAGGTAACGTATCTACACCTTTTTACTTATAATGTCATTGACGTGTATGGCGGGCGAGCACGCGAACGCCTCATTCCTTCGCCTTACGAGCTTTCTTTAAATAGCCGGCATTAGGAATTTCATGAGCGGCACGACCGTGAGATCTGAACCGCAAGGAATTTACGGCACGCGTATGATTTATTTCGGAATGTTTCGCGTTCTATTCTCGGCTACCTTGATAGCATACGAAGCGAGAACCGTCAAAACTGTAGCACGTAACAAATTTTTTCTATATACCTTTGGCAACACGAATATCTGAACTACAATGTACAAAACTGTCTGCGAGTGTACTGACTGTAACAGGATACAGTAAGATCATTTATAAGAACTTTGTCTATTAGTTCGAACTAGTGGGCGCCCAGTGGTCGACATTCGACCATAGTTCATTGATTTTTTTAAAGTTTATTGGGGTTCTTTTGTCAATAATTTATAATTAAAGGTTTTCATCATGGCTACTCAGTTATTTGCCACTTTTTTTAAAAATTATATAAATATTAAACTAAATGAAAATTGAAATTAATTATAAATTTGAAATAAAAAACAGGCGTTTACATAAGGTGGTAAGGCTCTTAATTTCTTTTTTTTTTCTCGAACTGATTACGCTATTGCCCTGGCAAGGTCTTTACAGCTTCTCTTAAATTCTAAGCAAATATAACTTTACGAAATTAAACAATTTTATCGCAACTTACGACACAGTTTTCAATTAATTTTACATGACACCACGGGTAGGTTGGGTGGTATTTCCGGATCATATTGAATTAAATGTAGTCCGTATCATGTTTGTCATGTTATTGTTATTATCATGTTAGTCGGTATCATCGTTTGGAAAAGTAATGGATACACAATAGAATCAAATGGTAAATCCAAAACAAGGATGTAAAACATCCATTTTTTTATTAACGTGAGGAAATCCCTTATGGATACGCCACCCTCCCAGGGAGGAGGGTGGGTTATGTCCGACTCGCACAGACCAAAACCCCACGGTGTACCGACAGACCGTGATTGTTGGGGCGGCAAGGGATCGTACAATGCTAATCAACCTTGTAGAGCCGCCCCAACGGTCCGCCTGGCGGAAGGTCACCGGCAGACTGGGTACACACCAGCTGCCTCCCCTCGTACGCCGGACCTATGCAATGAGGAGATGGGCTCCCCGGCCCATCCCCTCAGGTCCGACTACGGTGGCGGGAGGAGTCGGGCAAAGAAGAAGGAAGAAAAGAAGGAGGCCATCGCTCGCCAAGCCTGGTCGCTGCCGAGCATCGCCGAAACCACGCTCCACATGAAAATGAATTCATTTTTGGTCAAAATTCATCAACAACTGTACTAAATATAATTGCTACATAAGGTCGAACTGCATCGTTGTAACCACGGATATATAAGTCATAGATTACTTTCATAATTTTCTTATTTTGATTTTACATAGTATTTTTTGGCTCATTTTGTACTGTATCATCATTTGAAGTAAGTTCACCATATAAAAATATTAAACATTAAAATATCGTCATGGACTTTGGTAATATTGCTTTACTCTTATGGCAACGTGCAGTGAAAGCAGTCATGTCACCTAAAAATTTTGACATTCAATAATACCAAAGACAACAATAATTATTTCAGTGGTTCCATAAATTTACTAAAGTTAAATTATTTATCAATTAATTATTAATGTATAATATGAATTTACATATTATATTATTACAAAATTAACCTACAGTTTAACCAGTTGATTTCAAATGGCATGTAAGGCATGCAACGTCAGTCATGTTAAAAATATTGAAAAGGTAATTGGAACGTAAAACTAAAATGACGGATGTCAATAAATATTTCATTTACATATGTGTATATGTTGTGTGAAATTCAAGCAGTAGTGTGAATAATGCATATTTGAATTAAATAATCAATTAATTAATGTATTTCTAATTATTTTTATATAGAAAAAAAAAATAGCTGCACTTCTCCTCCATACAAACTTTAACTATGCCAAATTTCACGTTCATCCGTTAGCGCAATTCGCTTAAAAAGGGGTACAAAGTTTTGGCTTCACGTATTAATATATATTAATTATAATAAGAATAGTATAGTAATAGCAAGAACTAATATAATAAAAATACAGTTCTTTTAAAGCTCAATCATAGGAATAGCATCGGCATAGAACTATATAATTAAATGAGGAATTTTTCGTAGACGGATTTAGGCTTATTATTTTGGATTTGATAGACCTTCTGCCATTTATTTAATGCTCAACAAAACGGGCGGGAATTAGCCAGTATTGTGGATGGATTTAGATATAATTAAAGAAAATATAATTAAAAAAAATATTTTGAGTTTTAAGACAATATCAAACATTTCAAACGTATGTAGTACGAAGAGTGAGCGATAGATGGCGTTAAAATCAATTTACCTTCAAAGGGTAATCTGATATATTTCGTGTTGAAAAACATGATAGATCTATAGAATTATGTATGTAAGATATGCTAATAAAATCAATGATTATTCAACGAAATTTCACGGTTGTTTTCGCAAGTAACTTAAAGTAAACTTGGGGAAATAAGAGGAAAATTTAATCGAGATCGTACCCGCGACTTTTGCTACGAAATCTAAATAGCAATGAACGCGCCACGAAGTACTACTAACTCGAAAAAACTTCCTACACAAGTGGTAAACATGACACCTACATATATGTATCACTTATTTTGGTACATGATTTCGATAACGCGCAATATCATCGGTACAAAGCTACCAAAAGCGATAAGTTTTATTAATACCCCAGACATGGAAGTAAACATGACGATATTTGGAAGCATACGCCGATAATAATCAATACCAGTAGTCTCTATCCCTACATTTTCTAAAACAAACTCTTCTGCCACGTCTGTCTGTCTGTCTGTCCGTCTGCTCGCGATAAATTCAAAAAATACTGGATGGATTTTCATACAGTTTTCACCAGTAGGTGATAGTAGTAGGTTCACCATTCATGAGGAAGGTTTAGGTATATGATTTGTCAAGGTTTTTTTTTATTATCAGGACGGAACAACGTCCGCCGGGCCCGCTAGTATAAACTATATTATAACTAGATGACCCGGCGACAGTTGCTGTGGCTCAGTTAAAATTATGATGAACAATTATCAACATTAAAACGTGGCGCCATCTATGTTATATGTATAACAGTCGCTCCTACGGTTTTCTGTTAACAGACTAATTTAAAGCGCCATCTGATCGAGAATGATGAGTCAACATTGACAATCATTTAATTTGTAATTTAAAAATATTGAGGCACTTGTGAGGGATATATAGATAAATAGAATCTCACTAAGATCATTCGTGAAAAATATCAAGTCATTCCAACTTATCAGCAGAGTCAATTGTAGTGAGGCCATAAAGTTAAGACGGGCTTATAAACTATATTATTAGATACGGTTACGGCTTGAACTTAACGTGAAATTATTGTTATTAATAGGTATTCAATACTCTGATAACTCTTATTTCACCTGATAAGTACAGATTGCTACTTATCACGATTCCAATAATACGAATGTTAATAATCCTTTAGGTCCTAATTACATTTAACTAACACTATATAAGAGTTGTTGAGGTATGTATGCCTGGTACACATATATGTTTCAACAACTCATATATGTATGAATAGTTAGCTTAGCTTAGGTTAGCTCCGAAAGGTCGCGAATTGCATGTATCAGGCAATAGCCAAAGCCGAGATGAGCCGCGCACCCTTGAGCTAGTTGTCAAAATAAAATCGGCTGAGTGCCTTAAGCGCTCGCCTTACTAGTCCGGTGAAGCCGTTAAGACCTTGCATGGTCAATAGCGTAGTCAGTACGAAAAAAAAAAAAATAAACACGACAATTATGAATACTACAAAGAATTTGAATTAAAAGGTTTAAATCTTTCATTTTCTAGAAATTTTATAATAATATTAAATGTCAATAATCGAAAATCATAGTTACAAAGTAGAAAGTTAATTGTTAATTAGCATGATATCTAATGATCATACTACTTATCAAGTCATCTTGAATGATATGATAATTATCACAACACTATGAGAGTTTTCAAAAGAAGTTTCGACAATTAAACACATGGATAGAACTACAACATAAATGTGAGATGCATAATTTATATAATTATTTTTAGTTGGTCGAGACTTAATAAAGATTTAGACAAGGACCGTGTACGTTAATCCGAAAATCCGAACAAAAAAAGTAGAGGAATTTAACTATTAGCCGGATGTATCTATCGTTTCATCTATCGATCGCTCTTCGGATACCTTATCATAAAATTTAAAATTAATTCGCCAAGTCTGCGTTCATATTCTGTAGCGTATAAATAAACAAAAAAAAAACAAAGGTACCAGGGTACCAGGATACCATTACTGCTGGAGTTTTTGGCGGTATCTTAATTGTCATGTAGTGAATTTTATATTTTATTTAATCTTAAACGTGTTATTCGCCTCTACATTCTGTAATATTGGTGTTGTTTTACGTAATATAGTTCGGTTGTTGTATAAAATACCACAGAGTATGACTTCTGAGATGCTAAACTCCATGGAAAGTTCTAGCAGGTGGGCCACCATCTTGTTAGAACATTGAAATTATCACAATGAACTCTTAATATTATTACCTACTCGACAATGGCAGTAATAGTCTAGAAAATTGGTTGCTACAAAAGAAAATGATATTACTAAATGTGTATACATTCCAATTTACTCACAATTTTTAACATTTTAGCAAGGAATCTCTCATAAACGTCCGTAGGCATGTCTGTCGGTCGCGGCTGATGCACGCTGGACTAATGTTACAAGTCACTCGTGTTAGAGATGCTGAGCGACCGCTCTCCGCGAGCTCCAAGACAAAACTGAAGCGTAGCTGCGTACTGGAATGAACGCTCGTTCGCGTAGGAGGTTTAATTTGTTCCTTATCAGGCGTGTCGCCGTATGTCGCGAAGATAGTTTTAAATTGGACTTTATGACAGAAAACAAGGATTTAGTCAGTTACGGATTTTTTCGGTTAATCGCAAAAAATAATTTCCGTTTAGGTACTTTTATTTCCACGTTGTCCCGCCCAGATAATAAAAAAACCTTAACAAATTATATAGTTAAACCTTCCTCATGAATCACTTTATCTATTGGTGAAAACTGCGAGAGTTGCAAAACTGTTTAGTAGTTTTTGAGTTTATCGCGAACAGACAGACAAACAAACGTGGCAAGGGACTTTGTTTTATTAATATGTAGTGATAAATTATATCCATGTATGTTTCTATTTTACAGTAAATAAATAAATTAAAAAATGAGTGTGTCATAACGTCAAACGATAGAAGTGAAAGTTTTGTATACAAGGAAACGAGTTTTAATCTAAAAAATACAACAAAAAGTCAACGTCACGCGGTGTTACCAGGCGGTCACCCATCCAAGTACTGACGTCGCTTGACTTTGGTGTTCGGACGAGAACCGGTGTTTACAACAGTTTACACAGTGTTTACCCCCACCACTTTTCTTCCCACAAAAAGTTTGCCGATCAGAATTTCCAAACCTTCTCATAAGAAGTTTTACTTCAAGCATTTATTAAAAAATGTTTTTGGAGACATTAACACCCCCAATGTATATATCAAGACAAAAAAACAAATAATTCTATTTAAATTTTGATGAGATCATACATCCGGAAAGCAACATGTAACAACATACAATTAATAATCAAGGAGTAGAAATTATGAATAATATATAAGAGATGTCTGTATTTACTCAGAAATTGTTATCTATATAATTTTAAAGGCCAACCAGTCATAACAGAAATGCCGCCATGAAATTTTGGTTTGGCAGGTTGTCCGCTTTTACTATTGTTAAATTTAATACACGTATATTAATTTTATTAACCAATTTTTATTAATTACAACCAATGTGTACGAATTTCCAACTCAACAGCAATAGATAACCCAGCAAGTAGTGAAAGATACTATATCGTCATGCTATGGTTGTTTTAGTGTTCGGCCTAGTAAAATCTAAAAAAAACTCCTAGGTTTCCCCGTTTGCAATATAGAAGAACGAATTTAAGGCAAAAAACAATACAGGAAGAGGAAAGTTAAAATTAAACATATGATACACAAAGTTACGTACAAAAATACAGGTATTTCTTCTGTCCGTTGGTTTCAAGAAAAAATATTACAGAGAATGTATGAGAATCGAGAATGCGCGTGAAATGTATTATAGATCAAGGAACTGTAATCTATCGGTTCACACTTTTACTTTTTAAACAGTTGGAGTGTTTATTTTAGTCAGACGGTTTTGGGTTTAGTTTAAATACTGGTTTACGTTGTTAGTATAGCACGGAGTATAATATTAAAGTGCTCATAAAATACTGTCTTAAGGGTATGTAGAATTGGTATGAATTACTATATTATTTGTAGTATCATCCTGTAATCTCTGATTCCTAAGTAAAGTTTAAAGGTGTTATAACCTCAGAGATTTCCTAATCTACTTAATATTATAAAGCTGAAGAGTATGTTTGTTTGAAAAAAATTTTCAGTGTTAGATAGCTAAGACCAGTAGGAGCGGAGCACCAATGAAGAATGTTTTAAAATTGGGGTTTTTTCTTCGCTTTGAGAGATACCGCTGCGTGCACTGCGTAAAAGGTAAGTATTCCACGCGGATGAAGTCTCGGGCAGAAACTAGTTATAGATAATTACTAAACGATACTAACGTCTAGAAATAATCTTCTCTCTGTGCTTCTACTAAATCTAATAGTAAATAAGATACAACAAGAGACAAACGGGACACTCTTTTGGTGGCTTTTCTTGACGGTTGGGATGATTTCCAAAACGATTATAGTACTTTAACGTTCACAAATGCCTATTCAAGCTCTAAATAGAAAAGAAGCATTCTTACTCATGAAAAATATTACCAACTAACTGAATTACAATCGGTTAATGTACGTTAAATTACAAAAAAAATCTCCGTGCGTTCCGAGGTGCGGATTAGGAAACAATCGACTGTCATGGCATAGTTTTATTGGAAAAATACTACTTAATAATAATGTCTGCGACATGGGCTATTATCACAGGATTGCGAAGACACGCGTCAACGCGCCTCGAGAGGACGCGCCTAAAGGTCAAGCCCGACTCAATTAGTTATGATAATTCATAACTTTCACCTCAGAACAACATTTAATATGTCATGTATTATAATAAATTTATCGCATAATTGACACTCTAAAGTCATACAATGTTGTTTTACCACCGGCCGTTGTATTATGAACCGATAAACTAGATCGAGTTCGTGCCGGCTCTTCTCGATGAGTGGGTTGTTTGTCCGAAGCGTTAGTAGTTTTGACGTTCATAGGCACCTTCTCAGAGCCTAAATTGTAGGTGGTAGAGCCATGCCAAAGCTACTACTGTTTTCAGTATGAATGGGTTGGCTACAACCCTCTCGCAGAAAACCGATGTGAAGTAACAGTGCTTGCATTGTTGCGTTTCGTTCGGGCGGTCAGCGCGCAGGAGGACCACCTGGTCATGCTGGTGAACAGGCTGGTAACGCACCTGCGACTCCCCTGGTGTTGTTATTGTCTATGGACGGTGGTGATCACTTAACATCAGGTCATCCACCTGTTCGTTTGCCTCCTATGACATAAATAAAAAAATTGAATAAAGTAATTTTGATTTTAACCTGAACAGCCTTAAATATAAATAACAAAACCCTATTGATAAGAAAGTTTGTGAGAATAGACTTTGACAAAGAAATTAAAGGATGTGTTATTCTTCTTTCTTTTTTTTTCTCGAACTGACTACGCTATTGACCTGGCAAAGTCTTAACAGTTTCACCGGCCTACATAAGTGTCCTTCTCAAATTCGGGTTCTATCTTTACATATAATTCTTCTGTCCGTGTGTATGTGACTGAACTCCTTCTAACAAACTGGACAGATTTTGATAAAAAAATGTGTGTATTCAAGTATATCGGAGAATGTTTTAGACTCGACAATTGGATCCGGTAGGTGGTGCTACGGTTGACATTTAGAATTTCTTTATTATCAAGGCAGGAGAATGACCCCCGGGCCCACTAATAATATTTGAAACTTTTTTGTTATTAACGTAAAAATATTTAAAATCTGTTGAAAGCGTGCCTTTCTCGACGTGAAATTTACATGACGTCATAGTTATTTGATATCAACATGAAATATATGACATTTAAATATCAATACTATTGGCTTGGGAATCCCGGACCTATACGATTTTAGTAAAAAAGGTTATCTGTAAATATAATCTTCTATATAAAAATAACCGAAGATAAAATAGTTCAGTATCTTTTTCTCCTGTTTTTCAAACGGATTTCCTTTATTATTTTTGAACTGAAACTTCTTTAGGCGCCTGAGGGTAAATTTTTTACAGATGTAACGTCACGCAGGTATGCAACGGAAGTGACATCATTTGCAGTAAACGCAGATTAAATAAATAAAAAAACTTTTTATTCGTTTTTCTTGTTTGTATAAATATAAACAACACTTATAAATTAGTTCGCCAAAGAAGTTTCACTTCTGACATGTGTACTTTGTACGCACGCACTTTTTTGTTTAGTAGCTATTGACGAGCTTTAGTGTTATAATGAAACGACCATCGAATGGTATAAAACAGCTGAGTGCCAGTCTATCGATATTATTTAAAATTTCCTTATAGTCTTCTGTCTCACTCATTCATTACACTTAAATTTCAAAGTATAAGTATTTCAATATTACGTATCATTTTATCCAAACATTTTCGACCATACAAATAATTTACTTACAGACAATTACAAAAAAAAAAGAAATATTCAAATAAAGGTACGTTGGGCAATTGATTTTTATTTATTTAGATTAGCAGTTTACTCACTCCTTTCCTCTCTTATGATCGGATTCAGGATCGACTTCAGTAACCACTTAACATCTGGTGACCTGCATGTCTGTTTTCGACTTTCTTCCCAAGCGAAAAGAAAAACATCGCCTCTTTAGGTCACAGTGATAAATCATAGATAAAGAAAAAAGAAAAACAACAGAGCAAAAAATTCGTAAGTAAGCGTGTGTGTTAAAAAAGTTACAAATGTGTGCGTACGTGTGTTACACACGTTGCACGATTGCGGGTCGTAAAACATTTTTTTCCATAAAACAATAAATTCCGAAATTATGACCGGCATAAATCTTATCACAACCAGAATAGATTAGACACATAATGCACAATTATTTATGTTATGTTTTTGTAATTTTTCTTTTTAAACGTTCTCATTGTTTCAGAGGCTCTTTCGGGTTGATGACATCGAGCGATACAAAGTTTTTATTTATTTCTTTAAATTCTAGAACAGATAAATAAATATCACGGACGGTCATATGCTAAAAGTGTAACCGAAAAAAACCATGTATTAAACTAGCCGCACTCGTGGGTTTGCATGCTTTCGTTAATATTTGGTGCAATCAATGATTAAGTTACCCTATCGTAAAATGGATATTGCATGTTCCAATCACTACTAATATGAATGAAATGGATAAATATGAAAATGTTCGGTTAAGCATATTAGTGAAACGATGATAGCTTAATTGATAGGACGGATGTATGTTCGAATCCTAGCCTTAGGTAGCATCTTTTCGTTGAAGGAAAACGGCGTAATAGAATCATAGCATGGTGGTAGGGCTTTTTCTAACTCCGGCTCGCACTTTTGGTGTGTTCCGGCAGCTGCTTGAAAATGAATTAGTCCCCTTTAGGTTTAGCGTATTCCATCTTAGCCAACATAATCCTTTAACATCAGACAAAATTGTTATCAAATGCTAAAACCTACATAGTATAAAACTTAAAGCAGTATATAAACCAATGATCTATGGCTTCGTCTAGCGGCGAGTCATAGCAAAATGGATATACGCAAGAAATGAATATTGTAGCGAAATGGATATATGCATGAAATGAATATTGTAGCCAAATGGATATATGCATGAAATGAATATTGTAGCGAAATGGATATATGCAAAAAAGAATGTTGTAGTGAAATGGATGGACGGAACAATGAATACCCGAGATTAGTATACACGATAACCGTTTTCAAATTGTTTTTCAGATAGGATTATAAACTTTATTATAAATTTTAATTGTAATAACATAAATTGTTAATAAATATTTACAAATTGTTTTTCAGAAGCACATTACTGTTTGTTTTTATAGTATAATATCCCGAAACAACATTTAAAAGTTGATACATTTTCGAATTCAGGGAGAAAAGTGCATCTTATAGTCTTTTTTGTTCAGTTATGAGCTCCTGTTGTAAAGTTACACGTATATCGCTATCTGCGCAGGCTTCAGACATTTCGATTTTTCTCCGATTTGTGTTGTAGGTACTCACATGCATCCTTTTTCACTACAGCGGCAGAATAATACCCCACCAATCTCACCATTCCATGGGTATTATGAATACGTAGTACAGTTTTATGAGTGCATCTGTTTTTATTATACGACCCGTTATTATCCGCGGTATGCGAAGATGTACGCCCAGCGGTGGGATAAAAATAACACACGAAAGTAGCACAGAGTGGAATTTACCACGTATCTAATACATGAGCGCGCCGACAACAAACGCCATGCCGTATCTTATTTAAAAGCGGTTAAAATTATTAGTCAACAATGAGAAATCTCCGCGTAACAAACACACCGAGTTATAAATAGCATACACAGAAATAGACACGACCGAGATGATAAAAGCGAGATAAAAAAACTGTGATTTCTACTATTTGCACAGGTATACAATAGATTCAACGTGGCGGTGACTAAGTAACTATTTCAATATAGATTACACGAATGTTTATAGTATAATACATTAGGTCATATGTTCTCGAATATATACGACCCACCGTCTACTTTAGAAAAGGAATCTAGCACCCCTTTGCCTTAATATTGAGTTGTATATTTGATACATGAAGACGTTATTTTACGGAAATCTATAATTAAATATTGCAAACGTTTTCTGTTGCAGTGGGATATAACAGCGGCCAATAAATTCCAAGTGGAAATGTAAGGTAATGTAACGTAATATTTGAGTAGTATAATTTTATATAAAAAAAAATGTAGAAATCACACTTTTAAGATTCAATATCTCAGATATGTTTTTTACTGCACTTTCAAGATGTCTTTCTAAGTGCACCTTAAAAGATCTCTTAATTTTCTCGGAGTTTTCTATAAGTAGGTCTTCTTTCTAGAAACTACATATGGCTGGATCATCTATAAAAGACTGTGAGCTGAAGATTGAGAGAGTATGTAGATATCGAACATAGTATATGAATTATCAAATCTTATTTTGTATTATTTGTATGAACTAATTCATTATAAAGAAGCAGGTTATTACCCGAAATTTGCGGTTATGATAAACCAGATAAATTATTAAATAATCATAAACCAACCTTATAATTGTGATAACATAATCGGCTATACTTAAAAGTTGATAACCAAATTTACATAAACATGACATATGAGTATGATAGATTACTTGTATTTTATTGATTGATTCCTGAGCATAGATGCCATTAACGGCTATAAAAACACCGTGTGTTACTCGTATTTCACAATAATCGTTTTTATAAACTGTTGTCAGTTATTCTGCTATCTGGTAATTTGCTATTTTCTATGGTAACGCGATTTGTGACACTTCGTATTGTTACTATGAGTGTGAGGAACGTCTCTCCCTTAGACACTTGTTGGTTACCGTTCTTCTTTACTGAACCATGAAATTTACAATTCACGATGTTGTGGAATTAAAAAAAAAAAACAAGATCCGCCATTTTGAGATGGGGATCATAAAAAATCAGCCGAGGGGTTAAATTATTAGTTATTTTGACTGACAGATTTATATAAACTAGTGGGCGCCCAGAGGTCGACATTCGACCATAGTTCATTGATTTTTTTTAAGTTTGAATTTTATTAGGGTTTTTGTCAAAGGGTTATGTTATAATATCATTGTAGAATGTAGAATGAAAAAGGGTAATTGGAACGTAAGAGTAAAATAATACATACAGTCGAGCATAGCAACCTCCTTCAAAACCTTTTTTGAAGTTCTTTATTGACAGATGTCAAAATGTCTTTTTTATCTACACGTGTGTGTATATGTTGTGTAAAATTGAAGCAGTAGTGTGAGTAATGCATATTTTAATTAATTTAATGTACTTCTAATGCATTTTATATAAAATAAATAGCTTTCTGCACTTCTCCTCCATATAAACTTTAACTATGCCATGTTTCACGTTCATCCGTTAGCGCATTTCTCTCGAAAAGAGATACAAAATTTGGGCTTCACGTATTAATATTATGATATTATGCGCTTAGAATTAAGTAATCTAAAACAAAACAATCTAGGTTATCTGCGAACCTGCATCATATAATCCGACAAATCGGTAAAAGAGAAACTGTGTCAGATATTTGTACTGTATGATTTGGCTCGGTGCGTTTCCGCCTTCGGAATTTTAGTTCAAGTTCATATTGTGTTGTCAGTTCTAAATAAACACGCGTTATCTTTGTTAGAAAAGGGAATTTAACCCAGCGTGTATAATTAATATTTGTTTACGTGACGGCAAACAGAATACACGGAGCCCAGCGACGGAGGACTTCTATTTACACCTCACAGAGACGCCTTGTAATGCCACGCCATTGTTGTTACTAGTTACTAAATTTACAAGATGCGATAAAACTAATTACAGAAGCTTCTCTGTTTACAAAACAGGCATCACGTCGAAAAATACATCACATATCTGGTGTATGTATCGAGTTAAATGACAATGATCGACAAGATAACCAAATTATTGAAGTTGACCTTACTGGATCAGTGAATATGGCTGAGGAATATTGCTCGTAGAACGGTTGACCGATTGCAAAGAGTTCTCGAGATCACGAACCAAAAGTTACAGGATGGACAGACAGGCCTATCGCAAGTTGCACAGACTACCTGGTGAAAGTTGCAGGAATCCGATAACAGCAACGTCGACCAGGCATTGTGGCGATCTTTGGATCTGTACCAAGCACTCAACATCTTTTGGCTGAATAAAAGGATGGGAACCTTAAAAAGGTGATAGATAACATTTGAAGACCTTGAATACTGAAAGTATTAAATATTTCAAAAAGATTTTTTCTTATTCCACGATATCATGTGATGTTAAACGACAATGTGCTCGAAGGTGGTAAACACGCTAAAGTTAGAAGGGACTAGGTCATAGGTGTAGCTGCGGGAAGGCACCGACAAGAGCTTGGCGACAGATTTTTTAACTTGAGGATGGTAGCAGAGGCAGCAGGGCAGACTTAGAGAAAGACCTACCACCAACCACGCTATCCATTCTAGAACGTTGATCTTTCTGGAAACCGATCGCCTCAATTATGCATTGTAGTTTGACCTCGTATTCGAGGCAATGCGACACTGGAATATAAGATATTGTAATAAATGTAAGAATAAATGGTAAAATAAATGCATGTTAAAAGAAGTCTTATAAATTTACATAAAATACGTATGCACTGTTTAATCAGATGCACAGACAAAGAATAGAAGGATCAAGTGTTGTGTTGTGTCGGAGCACGAGCCATGTCTCTGACCGCAACAATGGCGGAGGTCCACACTTGTGCACACACGGATCGTATACCTAGCATTAAGTACTATTTAAAAAGTTCCCCGGCGCGGCGTGGCGGTCGCTTATGTCATAAATAACCTACGAACATGTAACCATATAGATATTTAGTAACAGCTACCTATTATAAAACAAAGTCCTTTGCCACGTCTTTCTATTCGCGATAAACTCAAAAACTACTGAAGGGATTTTCATGCGTCTTTCACCAGTCTATAAAGTGATTCATGAGGAAGGATTAGGTACATAATTTGTCAAGGTTTTTATTATTATCAGGGCGGGATAACGTCCGCCGGGCCCGCTAGTATAATAATATATATAATACTCGCTGTGAATACCACGGCTTCGCACGACTTTCTTTATATTTACTAGCCGTGATAACCGTGACTTCGTCTGCATCGTTTATTATATTACTAATATATTTTATGTGTAAAGGAAAAACATAAATCACCACATCGGTGATCGACTCCACTTTTCCACGACAAGAAAACCTACATCGCTGCACGAGTAATGTTACAATTCAAATCAAATCAAATCAAAATCACTTTATTCAATTTAGGCCCTAAGAAGGCACTCATGAACGTAAAAACTACCACCGGTTCGGAAAACAACCCAGTCATCGAGAAGAACCGGCAAGAAACTCGATTTGGTTTATCTTTTTAACAAATATATATAACATTTACAATAATAATATATTATATACAATAGTAAATGTCACAATTGTTTTTAATGGATGCACAGAGATGAGTCAATTCCAGACATCACCATCGTTCACATATTGATCCACTCTATAATAGCCTTTTGACACCAAAACCCGCTTGACACGGCGCTTAAATTCGCAATCCGGCAAATCGGTAATATCCCTTGGGACTTTGTTGTAAAATCTAATACTATTTCCCAAAAAACTATTACCGGTTTTACTAAATCTAAAACGTGGGACAACCAGTTTGTCACAATTTCTAGTATTTAGATTGTGCCGATTTTTTACGAAATCTAGCTATTCAAGGTTCTTACGGACATACATTAAATTGTCAAGAATGTATTGAGAGGGCAGAGTCAAGATATCGTATTCCTTGAACTTGGTCTTTAAGGATTCGCGTGGTCCCATGTTGTAAATTGCTCGAACTGCCCGTTTTTGTAATACAAATATGGTGTCTACCACAGTTCATTTATAAGTATCATAGTTTTTTAGAACTTTAATAACTTTATATTAAATGGAGCTATCGTTATACATGTATATTATATACATACATATATATTTCTAGATAATGACCCTTGAGTCTAAGAAGTAAAACAAAAAAGTTTTGAACCAAATTTACACAGTACTCTTTACACGTATAGCGTCAGACTTCTGTAATTTTAGTTACATAAAAAATTAAATAAATTTGTATTATGTATACTAATTTTTAAGGCTGTTTGTTGAATAATACAGCAGACGATATTATGGTGTAGCGTCACCTAGTGACGAATTACACAATAATGAATACATATTACGCGGGAAATCAAATTGAAAATGTTAGATACGATTTGGAAAGCTACTAAAATAAATATCTCTTTTCAATTAACTATGGTAATAAGTCATTTATATTAAACAGTCCGTTTTCATTGCTTGTGTATAAAAAAATGTTATTTTATTGTTATTCAATTATATGTAGAAATTGTACATGCAAAAAAAAGCCGTCGCAGGACGCCTGGTAGATGTGAATGTTTCAATTATTGTCTACGGATAATATGCATAAAAGGATAGCTTAGGACAAAAAATAAATATGGCATAGTCAAAAATAAAATATAAACGTTTTAAAAAAAGATAACTGTTAAGTAAACAAATATTTATATTCATTACATACAACAATTCAAAGTCATATGCTATGGCGTCGCGACGATACGCTAATAGTCAGTCCGACACGCCGCTATAGAAGTTTCACATCAAAACACGTCCTTCTAAAAATTATACACATCATGACCTAAAAGAGTGATCATCATTCGTCACTATCAAAGAAATTACAGATCGCAAGCCTATTGTCAGACTAAACTGTCTAATATATACTTCGTGATGTACAGTCTGCAACGGAAGTTTGTATGCGACATTTGAATCCTCTTTACACGTGACGATACGACGCACTAACACAGATCTTTTAGAGTGATATGGCGATTAAACTTTTAACTGTGTATTCGATCAGAATATACATACTTTATGAACCCGAGAAAGCAAATAATAATGACTATGTCTCTTTGTATTTAATGGTGGTAGAGCCACGTTGAAACTATTACTGGTTTCAGCATGAATGTGTCGGCTCGTCCGGGGTAGTACCACTCTCTCATAGAAAACCGACGTGAAGTAACAGTGCTTGCTTGCATTGTTGCGTTTCATTCGGTCAGTGAGAGCGCCGGAGGCCCACCTCCCCTCCCCTCTCCTCTCCCTTCCCTAATCCTTCCCCCTAAAAGGTGGCAACGCACTTGCAACTCCTCGCGTGTTGTTAGTGTCCATGGACGGTGGTGATCACTTAACATCAAGTGACCCACCTGTTCGTTTGCCACCTAGGACATAAAAAAAAATATATAAGCGGCAGATCATAAAATACAAATCGATATTTTTTACTGTTTTTTTTATATATATACAAATCGGAAACTAATTGCCTAATAAACGAATGACATTATATCGTAACAACAACAAAAAAAAAATGGGAGATATATGCGCGAAAATGTTTAATAAGCTGCGAACATACCGTCTACTTACATCCCTCATGTCACATTTCATGACAGTAAACGACACGTTCTCCCCTCACAAGTGCGAACGTACTTCATGAACGGCCCATAAATTAAGACATAAAAACTTGAATTGGTCTTAATTTGAATCTCGAATTGAACTTCAATTGACTCCTGTGCCTCAAGAAATAGACTTTATTGGCAAAGCCATTAGGCAAAGTTCTAATCACCATCGTTTAAATCGTTTTTTTTTTGTATGTGCGTATTTTTGATACCAAACATCTATATGCGCGTGTAAACCCGATTTTGGCTTGGCGACGTGGCGACACAAAACACAAACTTTGCACTATTTACGAAATACTCAAAAATATTTGCAACCCTATCTGTATAAAAATAAGATTCAAATTGTTTTTACTTAATATTTTGTGACGTTACACACATGCGACAGAGACGCATAGATAGAAATGTTATGTCGCCAACGTCCATACCACGTTGAAAACACCGGTTCTCGTTCGATCACCGGAGTTAAGCAACAACGAGCGCGGTCAGTACATGGATGGGTTACCCTCAGGAAACACCGCGGGACGTCGGCTTTTTGATGCCCAAATTAATCTTTAGTATTTTTTTAAATGACTACATTTTGTAATATTTTGAAATTAGGTATAATATAATATTTTTATAATATAATGCAATTTGCAATTCTTCTTATCTTATAGATATATAAAATCGTACCGATATATCGTGACATATAAAGCAGCTTTTAAAATTAAAAACACAACTTACTTTCTTGGGTGTACACACGAATTATGACATTTATATTATTGTCGTATATATGACAATTACTTTTATAAGACGCAGTAGACCATAGTAAAGTGTATGACGACCAAAAACCACAAATGTTTCTTTACTTTTTTTTTCATCTTGGTCTTTTGAGACTAAGGTTGAGCATTTAATAACCATATTGTTAACTAATGATGAGAAGTATTTTTATTCTTAGTAGTACAAAAGAGCAAAGACACAATACTATGTTTTAATAGCACATTACAGGGTGTTGTACAGAAAAAACCAAGTTACAGAAAGAAAGTCATATGGACATTCCACTGTAAATATTTACGTATACAAAGAGGGTAAATCGTCATGTGTGTTTTTAAATGTGGGAAAAGTTCAAAAGTAGCTTAATTTATCTACCATAGCTCAAACATACCATAGAACACTGGAAACGGTGACAATGAAACGTATAACTACTTTGAATATTTAACCCTTAAATTCATAATTCCTTAATTGATACCTATAAAAATAAATATATGGTACGTGGAGTATTATGTAAAAAACAATAAAACAGTATTATTCCAATTTTAAGTTTTTTTTCTGAAAAATTATACATTACGCAGTACAAAGAATTCATCATTCAAAGTGTTATTAAATAATTGAGCGGATTTATATATATATATTATATTTATTTATTTCGTTTGAATGCTACGAACTCCCATGGCATATACCCAAAAATACAACTTTAAAGTTGGAGATAGTGTTTCATTTTGGACACACTATGCATTTAAGGGTTAAATACAAAAACGTTTATTTTTCGCGTTTAACCTAACCCGTCGTCAGGGCATAGAAATGAATATAAGCTACTTTTTATATAAAAAAGTACTGCTCCAAATCTACAACAACTTACACGAAGCAGCGACCAGAAGCTATTAGTGAATAATATTCGATTCCGCTCATTTCAGTTCCGACTTACGTTTGACTTGTCATTTCCTGTAAATTCTGATATTGAGAGGTTGCAACTAGTTACAGATAAGATTTCAAACCTAGATAAGAGCTTGAGGTCAATTGAGAGATACCGTACGATTATCACATGAGTGTCTCGACGAGTGTAACTATTCGTCGTAAGCGCATTCCACTTTCGTGTACCGACCCATCTACCGTTACCTAACAATTGCCGATTAATAAAAAATCTTTACACGAATCAAATCCTACGTTATTTAAATAATAACGATATTTACGAACATCAAAAATTACCAAGTAGTAGAATAAGCGCTTATGAACGTCAAAACTGCCACCGGTACCGACAAACAACCCAGTCATCGAGAACAACCGGCAACAAACTCGATCGGGTTTATCTTTTCAATGTACATACATATTTTTATAATGGATTATAGTTAATTAACGAATGAATAAAAAGAGATAGAGAGGGAGAGGTGTTAATTTGAGACATCACCATCGTTCACATATTCATGTACCCTATATTAGGACACAAAAACAACAACATACCCAACAAATGTATTAGCACACCGCAAGAAAATTATGAATTGATTAAATTTTTTGCAACTTCCAACATATTATAAATGGTCACAAATGTAAATGTATACATGTATAACATAAATAGTAAGTAAATAATTTAATAAATGTAAATTTAATGAAACAGTTGTAACTTTTAATTTGAATATGAAATGAATTATATATCAGTACAATATGAATTTGCAGGAATCTGAAATTACAGATTTCATTCTAAGAATTAGTTTACTGATAGAAAACTACATTGAAGTTGACGACTGAAGGCTATAGTTTATTGAATGTGTGGTGTCGCATAATAATAGAACATCATTTATTATTAGCAACCCCGAGGTTGAATGCAGCCGTAATAGGTGTACCTAATTATTATGTGTCACAGCAAATATTATATTTATATATGGATATCAATAAAAAACTTTGTAACCCTTTTTAAGAACGCACGAAGGACTTTCAAAATTTGGCATAATAAGGCCACCTTTTGTACTGAACACACAATTTGAAATGTCTTATAGTGTATATAGATAATGGTGTACAATAAAGATTAAAAATAAGTTAATTTCACGTGAAGAAGGAGCACAGAAATATAAAATGTATATATATTTAGGAATGGATAAAGCTGTCATAATATATTCAATTAAAAAAAAAATACATATTTCTTTTTACATTTGTCCCATATAGTAAATGATGGCTCAAATGACTTATATGTCGTAACTTTATTAACAAAGGGAATGACTTTTGTGTTTTGATATGTTATGAAAAATATTATAAGAAATTTGTGAGCTGTTGCAAATTTGCTACCGATGTATACTATATATTATATTAATTATATGTATACTATATATGTGTTTGTAGTTGTAAATTTACGATAAGAATATTCACGTGTCGTTATAATCCGTCCAGTAGTCAACGACTCAAAAATTTCAAAGTAATAACAGATAGTTATTTCCATTGGCTGTTATGGGATACGTGTTAATATTAAAAAGTAAGAGCTGCAACTTGGCACGATTTTTTATATACTTGAAACCTATTCAGGACTCTCTTGAAGAAATATTCGAACATAGCCTAAATAAAGACCGACCTAATATCTACACTAAGATTATAAAGCTGAAGAGTGTGATTGCTTGAACGCGCTTCGTAGTCCGGTGAAGCTGTTAAGGCCAATGCCAATAGCGTAGTTATTTCCAGAATAAAAAAAGCTTGAACGCGCTAATCTCAGGAACAACTGGTTCGATTTGAAAAAAATATTTTAGATAGCTCATTTATCGAGGAAGGCTATATGGTACATATCATCACGCTTAGACCAATAAGAGCGGCGCACCAATGAAGAATGTTTCAAAATCGGAGTTATTGTTCCTTGAGCGCTTGCAATGCGTGTTAGCGTTAGCCCAATGGAACTTTTCCACGCGGAAGAAGTCGCGAGCAGATCCTAGTATAAACGTATACATAAATCAAAACTGAAATATAGTTTCAGCGGAGGAACACACTTTCTAATGTTTATTTCTCGTTTACTTCAGCTATTCTGCAAGTATTACGTAAGTTATTTACGATCGGAAAATTTTCACGTCTGCTTTGTAGTAACTACATCAACAAAATTAGTTACCTTTAACGTGTCAGTTATACATATTCAGTATGCGAATTAGGAACACAGACAATAATAGACGCAAGTGTAAAAATAATCTAATTCTCGTCAAACAATTAGTGGAAAAAGCAAACAGAACGCTCCGAGGAACAAAGTCTCATTATATCTGTAAATACCGCATGTTGACATCGCTCTGTAAATAAACATAACAGTGTAAACATATTTTTGTACTATTTATAGAAGCTACAAAGGACGGTGCTAAATTAGAAGAAAAGGGTTTTGTATTATATGGAAACATTTTAATTGACAAAATACCACAAAGAGCCAACGTGACGCGGTGTTCGCAGGCGGTCAACCATCCAAGTACTGATCGCGTTCGATGTTGCTTAACTTCGGTGATCGGTCGAGAACCGGTGTTTACAACATTCTACCCGACACAGTGTTTAGCCCCACCAGTTTTCGTCATACAAAAAGGTTGCGGATTAGAGTATTTATATATTATAGAGATAAGTCCACCCATAAGATGTTACACTTCAAAACCGTTAAAAAATAATTTTCACAATCAGGCCAAAGTATTCGAAAATTATCAGACTTGAAAGACCTATTCGGAATGTTTAAATAAAACTTTATTATCACTACATACTATAAAACAAAGTCGCTTTCTCTGTCCCTATATCCCTACGTATGCTTAAATCTTTAAAACTACGCAACGGATTTTGATGCGGTTTGTTTTTAATATATAGAGTGATTGAAGAGGAAGATTTATATGTATAATAACATCTATTAAATAGTGGACCATTCAAAGTGATTGAAGAGGAAGGTTTATATGTATAATAACATCCATTAAATAGTGGAGAAATACTGTTATTTTTGAGTTTTCTAATGTGATGTCGTAAATAATTACTTGCACGGGTCAGCTAGTTTATTTATAACTATCAGAGCCTAAATAATTTCTATTGTATAATATAAATCCGCGTAATAATAAATAATTGAATTAAATCAAGGATTATCAGAGTTTGTACGAGTTAAATATTTTTCTTGAACTTGAACTTTCTAGCAACGTAATGCGAATTTTTTATTGTATGTCTTGGCATTTTTAGTAGTACATAAAACCTAGGATCAACTTTGTAAATTAATATGGTTAACTGATAAAGATGTTGACAATACTAAGCTAACTAAGCCCTTAAGTAATGATGTTTCAATAAACACTTTATTAGGCCTTTAGGACCAGGACCTTGACTGTATACAACTTCATTCGTTTAGAACCATGTATCTGTATTATAATTGTACGTTAGATTTACTAACAATAATTAAAAGCTATAATTAAAATAACAGAACGTTCCAACATTCCGAAATACGTAACAATTTTTATAAAGAAAATCGCAGCTTTATTTAAGTCCTTTCTTTTATAGTAGAATTAACAAGCTCATAGAGTTAACCGGTAAGAATAAATATCGTAAGCTAAAAATATACGTTACACCATTAATTCTGTCATTACTTATGTTCAGATAGAGAATGTATCTGTAGTAAATAATACAATGAGTATTGGGCTTAATTAGGCGGGAGCTTTCGGTGAAGAAAAATCATACGCCGGTGGTAAGAGTTTATCCAAGACCTTTTCAAGTGGAAAATCTGTCACGAAGCAACTATTGGTGTATATTCAGCCAGCTGCACCTTAGAGTCAGTCTAGCCAGCCTCTAGGTATAGTGAGTTTATGGTCTTACTTAAAACACGCAGTTATTTAAAACTACATATATAAAAGGAGTAATTATTGCACATTATACAATAAAAATAACTATATAAGACCGTAAATAATTACCTGGATAATACGCACACTACATACACTAACTAATGATATTGGGAATACACGCTAGGATCAGTATTGCTATTACAGTACAATCTAACATCTTCCTAAGGTTTCATTTGCAACACATTTATTCAATAACTTGGTACGCTTATAGTTTAGACTTCCCTTGTGTTCCCAAAAGATAAACGATATTCTATTTTATATGAATCCTATGTTGTCATGCTAGATTGCTACTTCGACACAAACTGCTTCTTAAAAGTGAAACTTTCTATGGGAGCGTTTTGGAATTCTCATCCGCAACCTTTTTGTGAGACACAAAATGGTGGGGGTATACACCGTGTTGAAAACACCGGTTCTCGCCCGATCACCGAAGTTAAGCAACGTCGGGCGTGGTCAGTACTCGGATGGCAGACCGCCGCCTTAGGACACTGCAAGACGTTGATTCTTTTCAAACGTTGTATCGTGTGCCATTACGACACAGTCTGTTTTTTATGGTGTTATATAAAACACTAGTATATGACCAGATGCTAAAATGTCAAGCGACAAATGACGCAAATAAAAAATCTCTCACAGTAGCTTACTGCCCGTATACCACGCCTGCAAGGAACTCGTAATGTTTGTATTGATGTCTGAGACCGTCAGAAATCATCCCCGACGCAACGAAATTGCGGTTGCCATTACAGAATGTATATATTATTAATATTTAAATTAAATATGACACAATATTACACAGAAATACGTCTTAATTGAAACGTTTGAATAATTACTAACCGACGCGACGTCCAGTCACTTATAAACGTTATTTGGAATTAGACTTGGGTCATATTTATCAGAATTTTATTTATAACAAAATATTTATTTAGCTGTCGTGGTGGTCGAGTGGTTTGGACGGTGGAATATAAATCCGATGTCTCCAGGTTCGAACTCCGGTATGTATCAACGAATTTACTCATTTAAATTGGTAACACTATCCGTTGACGGTGAAGAAACCCGAACCTGAGAAATGTTTTTGTAGTTTTTTTTTATTGTAGCACGGCAAAATGACTGCACTATGCCTGATGGTAAGCACAGTACAATCCAAAAACAATGGCGACCACCGAGTGACACACTATACATCGCCGGTCGCCACTATCATGCCGGCCTGCAAAAAGCTGGATATGCACAGGCTGACCCCGAAACGCGACCCGCAGGAGCTCACTATTACAGGCTTTCTCGCCATATATATGGTGGTTGCGACCCAAGCAGGCCGTAAAACCCTACCACTCCGCTTTCGCCATTGCCACGTTCGTTATTCAGCAGGGTGCACCACGTGCAGGTGAGGTTGGCTTGGATGTCTCAAGTCTTATGACGTTATTCTACACCCCTTAAACCCCTAGGATCATCGAGTACCGTATCGTATGCGGGAAAAAATAGAACTGTATTTGTCGTAGTTTGAAATCGCCAATAAGTCGTGGGTTGGCGTGAAGTGATTATGCCCATGCCTTCCTTCCTATGGTCCTGCAGCGGGTCTTATACAGGCTGATGATGATTATTTATTTATCTTAATGTTGCGCCTCTCTATTTTGTTTATCGTTTATTTTAGTGAATCCTGTTAGTTTTAGATTAACATTTTCTTTTAATTAAAATATCCCGATTTATCGTAAATATATGACAAAGATTGCCGTTTTTTTTTTAAATTTACAACAAGCAAGATAAGATCATTACAAATGAATAATACTATAGTTATGAACGATATCGGTCGATTGTTATATTCTTATATATATCTGATTAGCCGCAAGATAACATGATATTTACGAATGGTCCATAATCAAAATTTTAAAAGGCCACCTTAATACTCAGATTACAACTGAGTTATAATAAAGCCTATTGAATCCAAATATAATTTATTTTATATAA
The DNA here is from genome assembly GCA_015888305.1 of Antheraea pernyi. Lineage (NCBI taxonomy): Eukaryota > Metazoa > Arthropoda > Insecta > Lepidoptera > Saturniidae > Antheraea > Antheraea pernyi. The sequence continues at coordinate 172,919 of MU158903.1, read as the reverse complement.
GCCAGGACTGCCGAAATCCATAAGGTTTAAGTTCCATATAAAGAAATGTAGACCTTATGATGCACTGCTCAATAGTATGTTGGCAACATAAGTAAAAAAAAACCGTATTTATTACAGTATTTGAAAAGCTTGAACAATAACAAATCATGTAATGTTAAATTATAATTTAAAAAGATAGATATTTAAAATCATAATCCACCATTTTGAGATTTAGCTCTTAAAAAATCATCCGAAGGGTTAAAAACGTGTGTGTGTGTGTACTTATGTATACGCGTTAGAAGTTATACTTCTTGGCGTAACAAGATAAAAATCTTTTCAAAAATGTTATCTTTCTCCTTATTCTACGTTTGTAGAGAAAACGACACTAACAATAGAAATCAGGTATTTAATACATTGAAAGTTTTAATACAAAGAAAACAAAAGGTTGACTATAGCCAACTTCAGGGTGTCGGTTTTTCGTGACGGCGTGCGCGCGCAACGTAAAAATTTACTCTCATCATTTTTCCCTAACGCGCCAAAAGAAGTGTAACTTCAATAAATTCCTTAAACCTTCACATAAATGAGCAAAACCTTGAGTATTGCCGTCATATCTCAATACTATGACAAAGTAAACATTAGTAGAAAATAAATAGACTTAACTAAAGTCAAGCGGAAGTACTAGTGAATTATAAATACGATCAATAAAACAAAAATCCGAATGCAGACAATTTGGGTCATGGAAATTTCTGGAATAAAATGGACGCGATAGCCGACTGAGACGAGTCATCAAACGCTCGTAAAGAAAACAAATGTACCGAATGAGATGCACTACGTAAACAGTTATATTATTATTTTTCATACAACACGCAATAAAACTACTCTGGAGAGAGCATTCAAACGGAACCCCGAGACGGAATTGTTTACGCAAAACGATATGAAAAGCGATTCTAGAAAACAATTATAATTCCCACAAGCCCACGATAGAACGTTACACTGGTTTCCCAATAAATAAACTAAATAATTATTGGAAGTATTACAAGGCCGGTCTCTTCCTATGAAGATGAAACAGAGATTGCAAGAATTGGCGTTTCCCTGACGATTGACAAAATACGAATTACGAATAGAAGACGAATAATAATTTTTAAAAAGAAAATATTGTTAAAAAGACAGGATGTATTATTATGATTCATATAAATATGATGGTGATGGTATTGTATCTCGAATGATTCTCTATATCCGTTTTATTGAATTATCTAGAATTTTAAGAGAAACATACTGTCTTCAGGGCATTGTTGGGTCTGCCTCGATATAGTAGTGCATCGGGCACGTTTATTGAAACGCGTGTCGATGATTTTTACGCAATAATTCGTAAAAAAACAAACTCTTTACTGGATCGATTATGTGGTAGCTAGAATAGTGTTTTGAGAATGTTGACTAAATTATTAAAAAGTGTTTGCACAAGTACACAAGTTATTGATAACTTGTTGGCTGTAGACTGTAAATATATTAGTACCTAAAACATTTTGTATATCTTTCCTAACATAGGCTAGGTTTACTAACGATGGATGTAACGTCTGATTGAAATAAATTTCCATTATTATAGCAATATATTACATTAGACACAAAACAAGAGGCAAGCGAATAATTAAATCCAAGTAATAGAATATACTTAAAATAAAACTGCTACTTCGATACCATTAAGAAATCCAATAAAACTAGGGCAGAATGAATGTGCATTGCTTAATTTATATTACAGAAGCTTTGTACAAATTATTGAATTAATATTAAAGGACAAAATTGCAATACAGTAGACCATTATATTATTTTTTAAAACTATTCTAAACTCGTCAACAGTTCAATTTGAGAAATCTAAACAAATAAAATTTAAAATCTTTCAGTCTGCCTGTAAATCTGCTTAACACTTGAGAATGACACCGTATTTACGTGACTATTTAAATCTGGTTTTCTGGACAGTTTTTGATATAATTAAATAGCACTAAAAAAAATATAGACCATTTAGTATTGCAATACGCTGCTTATTCGTTTAAACGTATAGTAATATAATACTGTAATGAATAGTTGTATGGATTAAAAGATACAGAAAAATCTACAATGCAATTTATATAAGGTTTCTATTTAAACCACAAATACCAGGTCCGATTCCTCGGAGTGGAGCCTTCGAGCACGCTGATACAGCGATATATTGACACTACAGTCACTAGTATTCAGACACACCACACTGCTCTTCGCACACTTGCACACACATGTGGTAGGGTTTTTTAAATACTTTATCGGTGTTATTACAAAAAAGTTAAATATGTATTGAATACTTGCTCTAAGATGGTCTCGAATTAAATGCACCGCGCTCGCTGAATGTTCGCCATCTTGCTCTTTTGTCTCGCTTTGGTTACATTTGGTTAGACTTGCAAAAAAAGGATAACGCGAACTTGCCCCGGGGCGAGCGCGGTGCATTTAATTCGAAAACTTTTAAAACCAAGTATTTAACTTTTTTGTAGTAAAAAAGGACTTAGGAAAATCCTTACTACCGTGCTATGGTATATCACGACATTTCCCTTCACCCTAAGCTCAGATTCAGCTCGACTGGATCGATACGGTGTCCGAACACAATATCAACTGAGCCATCATCGCAAACACATATAGTGTGAGAACTTTTTTCGTTTTTTATTTGTTAGCCTTAGCTAAGATTGTCAGACTCTAAATATATGTATGCGTTCGTGAAACTCATATGAAGGTATGCAAGTGACGTCCACCAATGTTCATATGTATGGCTAGCTTAGTTAGTCAGCTGGATTCGCGATTGCTGCATCCAAGACAACAGCCCAAGCAGAGGTTCGACCATTTTGGCACCCTGAGCTTGTTCTTATACGGCTGAGTGCCTCAAACGACAAGCACTGATCCAAAAAACCCTAAGTAAAACTGTAAAGATCCAATAGGCCAACAGAGGTTAGTCAGTTCGAATAATATAACCCCACAAAGGTCACATAGCACTATTTGATCCCAAACAAATAATAAACTTGTACAATGACATTGACATACAACGTACGTTACATATCTAATTAAATAGATAATAACGCGTTAATAACATACAAATTATGTGTACTAATTAATACATAAACTGCAACAAACAAAACCTTGACCCTGATTGATACTGTGCGAAAGGGGTCAAAGCACTTGATACCACCGATGACCTTGGGGTGCCTCGACATGTAGACATTATATCGGCAAGGTTAAGATAAATACAAAAAATATAACATACAGTAATTTAAAACGATACTGACGACAAAGGAATATAACGTGGTAACATAATAATGAAGCGTTTCAGAAACAAATACCAATTCCAAAGCGGAACGAATGGAAAACAGAAAAAATTTCACGGCCGAAATTTGCAACAAAATGAATATACTGTTTCAGATCCTTTGCAAAAGAAAATCGATTTTTAAATCGATACGAAACGTGGTCTGTTGGCGGATCGATTCATGAAAAACTGAAGGTCCCGAGGATCGATTGATTATCTAACGTAGGGTGTTCCCAAAATTGAAAGATAACGGAACACCAACCAAATATCTATTTATTTACCTTTGTAGGTGGTAGAGCCATGCTGAAGCTATTATTGGTTTCAGCACGAATGGGTCGGCTCACCCGGGGTACTACCACCCTCTCATAGAAAAACGACGTGAAGTAACAGTGCTTGCATTGTTTCGTTTCGTTCGGTTAGTGAGAGCGCCGGAGGCCCACCTCCCCTCTTCTCTCCTACCTCCCTCATTTTCCCCCAAACACAGGCTGGCAACGCACTTTTGACTCCTCTGGTTTTGTTGGCGTCTATGGACAGTGGTGATCACTTAACATCATGTGATCCACCTGTTCGTTAACCTGCTATGACATTTTAAAAAAATGGAACCTCATAACAAATGTTTATAAATCAACACTGAAATTTATGTAAGAACATTGTTTTTTAAGAAATGTGTAATATAATTGAAACACATTATACTCTTAACTTGTGACGAATGAATTGTCCTACTGTTTTATGAATAATAGTTTTATAGTTCGGTATTATGCCCGAAAATTGTATGCGTATATCTGGCGTAGCATCTAATATTGACCTGTATTTGTTTTTTGTATAAATTTGGCGGAACCCTGATATCTATTCTACGGAACTCCTAGGCTCCGCGTTTTTTTTTCCTTATAATTTATTGTATGATTTTATTTTTATCTAAATAAAAAAAATCGAATCACGATTTTTTATAGTCAGAGATCGATTCACTGGATCGATACAATGATTAATATCGATTAAAAGAAACGGTTTTTCTATCTAAATATCGATTGATCGATCCGTGTCACAATGCATCATATACTGCTGTATAAAAAATTCAAGATTTTAAATAATGAAAATCGTGTATTAACTGTTTTTTTTTAACGAATGTTATATATATATATATATATACATTTATATATATTTTGCTATCAAAATTAATGAAACATATTTCAACGGAACAAATCGAAAGCCCTTAGTAATGTTTTGGACTATTTGAAACGTTCTATACATTTGTCGTAGTCCTTGTTATAATTTAATTTTAGTATAATTTTGTAAGATTGCTACCGCCATTGTCGAGTAGGTAATAATATTACAAGTGCCTTGCGATAATTTCAATGTTCTAACAAGATGGCGGCTCCCTTGTTAGAACTTTCCAGTGAGTCTATGTGGAATTTGACGATGTATATGCAACATTTTATGAACGGTTGAGTAAAACCGTAACAAACAAACATAAATACATTCGCATTTATAGTGTTAATTACGATTTGGATTGTTACATTTCCCAGAGAAGCGATACAACGCATACATACACATTGCAAGTGCACTACACTCATATATAAGTGGCCTTGAATAGTCTGCAGAATATATTCAGTGCAACGCGTTTCGTACACTCAATATCCGTCTAATTTTAAACCTTATCAAGTCATTACTATATTAATTACTATCTGTAGTGATTAATTAGTCAAGGACAGTCCGTCTTAATGTTTAATTACGGAAACGGAATGTTATTCCGTAGGTATGTATATATCGCGTCTTTGTTTGAATCTTGTTTACGCAGATGGGTTTAGTTTTACAACAAAGTTCCTTATACGATTGTTCTTTTATTAGGATGATATATTAAATCATCAAATACTTTGATCGTAATAAATTATATTTCGTGTTAACATTATCTCCAGTTTAAATATTTTATCATGTTTTTTTTAGTAATTTCTTAACTTACTCTTTTTAACTCCAGAATTCTATAAAAGCATTTACCATTTTAATCTTATAATTAGTTCTGTGCCCATGATATCAGCCGCGTAAAACCTTTTGTAAAAAAAAGGCGATTAATAAAGTCATCTGAATGTATTAAGTCCATTTACTTATCTACTTTTCTCTCGTATTTAAGTCGCGTTATCATTAAAGGTACAGTAACTTTTCATAGACGGAACCGATTTTAACGAAGCAAAGCCTAATGTAGCCCGAAGGTATGTTTTATGATTTTCTTGGAGAGAGGTTTTATAACGCAGTATTTTAATAGCGATGCGTGTTCTCACTTCGGAGTTTGCTGCATAAAAAGTTACGAGTTACAAGATGTTTTTATAAATAAGATACAAATGCAAATGAAGTCGCAGGGGAGTGCATGTCCATAATGTTACTGTCACTATCGAGCAGGTAATAAATATAACAAGTGTCTTGCGATAATTTCAATGTTTTTATGAAATCTCAGATTTTTTTCCAGTGCTATTTATTATTTCCCATCCACTTTCACTTGTGCACAATCACCGAACTATATTACGTAAAATGCCATCAATATTACGTACGCAAAAATAGTGTTAAAGAACACAAGATTATGAATCTATCTATACCTATCTTTATATATAAACTTCTTCTGTACGTGTGTATGTCACTGAACTCCTCCTAAACGGTTGCATCGATTTTGATAAAATGTTCTGTGCGTGTTGCAGTGGATCCCACAATGGTTTATATTCACAATTGGACTCGGCAGGCGGCGCTGCGGTTGAATTTTTGGATATTTTTTTTTATTATCAAGGCAGGACAATGTCCGCCTGGCCCGCCAGTACATATATATAAAAAAACAAAGTCGGTTTAGTTTTACCATTTATAACAGAATAACTATAAAAATAGCAGAAAAAATCAGAGAGAAAAGAAAGGCATCTTTGATTGTATCTCGAGAATTTATTTTTTGTTCGTGTAATATTATTTTTGTACATTTTATTGTACTTAACCCGGTTTAAGTATTCATTTTATCTTATTAAGAAAACTGAATTTCGTTCAGTTAATAATTGATTGATTCGCCGGGTGACCTAGTAAAATATAATAAAAGCCAATACATGACAGACTAAAATCCCGGCAAAAACCAACTGTCAAAATTAAAAACGCACCTGTTTTGTTGCAAACTGAAACTTCTGCGGGTACAATTCTTGCAGTCGCTGGCAGAAATGCGCAGCGCTTGTCGCCAGACGAGCCATATCGACGAAACAAACAGTCACTGTGTCCCAAAATAAAGTCACGGTAACGGCAACCACGTGCCCGATAACCGCTAATCCCTTGCGACACCGTCACTTATCCCAATGTTTGACGTCTCTTCATTTATCTCGCATTGTTTTCTATTTCGGTTACACTTTATCCATAAAAAAATAATTCAAAACTATACATACACTTCAAATTAAAATTATGCACATAGAACGATTAATCATAAATCACAGTAAATAAAAGATCAGTACGTATTTGTTTTAGTTCTTGAAGCGTTGGGTGCATAAAGCGACGCGTGCACTCAGACCGACGCGAGGATAGCTACTGTGGATTACTCGATTATTTCACGTCCATCGGACTCCGCGTCACAGACTCGAATGTAAATTGAACGATGATAAGCCGTCAGCTTAGAAGCTTAAGCCTTGTTCGCACTAGGCCAGTAATGTATTATTTCATAAATATTTAATACTAGCGGGCACAGCGGACGCTGTCCCGCTCTGATAACAAAAAAAAACCTTGACAAATTATAAACTAAACCTTCCTCATGAATCACTTTATTTACTGGTGAAAACCGCATCCGTTTAGTAGTTTTTGAATTTATCGCGAACAGACAGACAGACGTGGCAGATGGCTTTGTTTTATAATATGTAGCGATATTATTTATTTTATTTAGTAAACATTCCAACACGCTTGCTCAACAGCATTTGAACATTTATTTTTTTTACTGTTTTCCGTTAATTTATATCACGACTATAGGTATTATTATTGTGTAAATGCATTAAATTAAATTGTTCAAAGTATTTCCAGCGGTGAGTGTTAGTGGCTGCGACACAGTTATTAACTACAGCAGTCACTAGCGTTCATGTAATTATAATTATCGCTTGAAAAGTAACATAATGTTTCGTAATGAAAATTAACACAAACTAATAATAATAATATAGGTATAATTACAATTTTACTAATTTGCACAAATAAATAAATTTAGTCGAGTATCGAGTAATTTAGTAGCTAAAATACTCCCTTCTAGTGCACAAAAATCGTTCGCACTACAGTCGAGTACGGTACACAAGGAAATGGTGTTTTGCATGATGAACGTTCAACGACATTTTGCGGACTAATGGATTCGATTAAAACGATGGCTTTGAACTTGTTCACTAGATGAACGAGTACGCAGTGACGCGTGATGGGAGTCGCTACTCGCCGTAAAAAATAGAACGAAATGAATCGACTAAACTAAATGATCTGATAATCTACTCGACTAAAATTTTGTTGTTCAGTCGCGTTTAGTTACTAAATTACTAGGTACTCGAGTAAATTACTAGCCCAGTGCGAACAAGGCTTTAGAGACGGTTCGCGGTGCGGTGTTAATGCGAGCAGTGTACAAAGAGTGAACAGTAAGTATTGTAGTTCACATCGGCTCTAGTTGCGGCGGATTTGTTTCTGGATCTAACATTGTGTATCCCATTTCACATAGCCTTGTATATAGTATATCGTAGTCGGACACGACCTCGGTGTCCGTTGACGGAAACATCTCTGGGTTAATGGGTGTCGTTGTTTGAGATACATTTATTAATTAATGATGGCAGTTATTTAATAGATTTTACGATCTAAAATGGTAATAGTTGCTACTAATTTTAGGGGGGATTATAATACTTTGACCATTTGCAACATATGAGCAGTGAAGTAATGAGAAAAGGGCTACAATACGTAAACAACATATAAAGCGAAACAAGTGGACAAGAACAGAAAATCTGTGTTCCATACCTACATCGGCCACGGCGGAAACAAAGCATTATAAAAGAAAAAGTATACTATTGAACAAAGCAATCAACATATAACACATACTTGACAAAAATGTCCCACAATTGCAACACCCATTCAGCCCTCGCAACATTGAGTTGGCGACATGACGGTGGATCAAAGAGGCCGACGGACGCAGTAGCTTGATTACTATTTTACAACCGGATGCAATTACCAGCTTTAATAGATCCGTGTCTAACAATGAACTCAATGGAACTGATGAATAATAACTCTTTTCAAGTAAAAGTAGTTTAAGATGTAAAAAGTATGTTAGAATACTGAATCCCAATCACTATAAGGTAAATCGAAACGCTCTCAAATATTTGCCAATTTACCGCGTCGACAGTTGAGCAAATGAGACGTGCATAAAAACACACAACGTGTTGACTCTCGTAGGCGTGAATATTTGATGTAAACAAAACCGCTTTTATATTCAAAGTGTATCATCGGGCGACGTGGCCGCTGTGTCTCTTAATCTACGTACTGAGATAATGAATGCAATCTAAATTCATTTCGATCGCGGTATCTCGTTATCATTTTCAGATCGTTACGAATGGAGTACGGACGTATATTGACGATTAAAGATTGACAGCTATCGTATACGTAGGTAGTGGCAGGCGTTTACGTTGTTGTTTTGAAATGTTTGCTATGTTCGTCTTATAACATCTATAACATCTTACCACTGTCAGAGGATAGGCAGAATTTTTGCAACTTCTGACCGCCCTCTTCCCCAGGTCAGCAAAAGTATACAATGCTCTGGTTTCCTTATTAATTAATGGGAAGCAGTTAAAAGTCTTGAAATAGGAAATGAATAATCCACTAGAGGGACCCGAAGGACGTCGTCCTGCCTTAGTGATAAAAAAATCTTGACAAATTATATACCTAAACCTTCCTTATGAACCATTTATCTACTGGTGAAAAGCGCACGAAAATCCGTCCAGTAGTTTTTCTGTTTATCGCGAACAGGCATGACGTGGCAGAACACTTTGTGTTATAATATGTTGTGATACAAAAATAAATCTTATAGTGGTTCGTTATAAATGCGATGGTAGTCCAGTGGATAAAACCGCGCGCCTAACATATCAGACCTACAAATCCAGATCTATCCCTATGTCATCAATATTAAGCACATCAAAGCCCCCCCGTCTCCTTTAGTGCTTACATTAACCCATATTGTTGGCAATGTGAAGCTGTGAACACAACACAAACAAGTGGAAGAGACCACGATATAAGGTAAAATATTAAATAAATATATTACAATGAATGCAGAATTGAATTGTCCATAATGTACACATTCTTAGGTGCTTAATGTCTATTATTAAACTATTACAGTTCGCGGTATTGCTGAAGGAAAAATTCTTTGTATACAACAGTTTGCGGTTCTTACTAGAAATCTCTTATTGTTGTTATGAAATTAATACTCGAGCCGTTACGATAATTTATGTAAGTATTTTTTTATAATTTTACAAAGTACTAGCTTCTATCCGCGACTTTGTCAGCGTGGAATAGTCACCGTTTACGCAGCGCACGCAGCAGAAGCTCTCCAAAGGAAGAACAAACCCCTGATTTTGAAACATTCTACGTTGGTTCTTCGGTCCTATCAGTCTTAGCGTGATGCTATATAGCACATAGCCTTCCTCGATAAATGAGCTATCTAACACTCTAATGTTATTTTCAAATCGGATCAGTAGTTCCTGAGATTAGCGCGTTCAAGCAAACAAACTCTTCATCTTTATAATATTAGTACAGATTAAACAGAATACACCCGATGTCATGTGGTCACTGCGGACTTTAACTATGCCCAACTAATTTACAAAAGGATCTTTAATATGGGCGGACAAATACTCTTCATTATCGTTTTTTTAATTATTAAATCAACCAAACAAGTCATCACTAAGTTTCGGAAAAACTAATCAAAAGAACTATCATATGGTAATAACGCACGAAACCAAATAATTTCGTTGAGACTCACAAATATGTGTCTGAATTCATAATCATAACATATTTATAAATTTATAAATATTGCTGATGTAATCATTCTTCAGAACCAAAGCTCTTCCCCCGACCCTCATGCCAACAAACACAAAGAGAAACCCTCGCAACCACGTTTTGGCGCTTACGTAACAAATAAATAACTCCTAATTAGGAGACTGCAGTTTACGGTTGGCAAAATACAGAAACATCTAATACCAAACCACAGATAAACAAGTATCTTTAGGACTGCGTTTCTATTGTTTAAAAGTACTTATGAATTTCACCATTTTTTTAATGACTTTTTTTTTAGTTTTATTTTTGACAACCAATCCCATAAATTATTACTACCATTCGAGTGGGTAATCATATTACAAGTTCCTTGTGATAATTTCGATGTTCTAACAAGATGGTGGCCCTTTCGATAAAACTTAAAGCCACCATGCTTTCTTATTAGAACTTTCCAAGTAGTTTTTGGAGTTCAATTACACAGAAGTGTTAACGAAAACATATACCTCTCAAGTATAACCACCATATCCTCTCATATGCCCACGATTGCTTACCTGTAACAAGAACACATTTTTTTAGCTTAAAATAAATATTAACTTCGTAATTGCTATTACTTAAAAGTGTAATTTAGAAACTCGTTTTCCAATTGTAACACAATAGTCACAACACACGCTAGGTTAGGATAGGTTAGGAAGTATCTTCTCTCCACGAGCCGAAGATCCCCGTCAATAACATCTACGGGCGATCTGAGCGCGTGCCCAGGGCAGCGGAGCATGCAAATCTAGATAAAAAAGGTTAGGAAGTATCTATATATAAATAGGCAGTGGGGAAACTGTTAATTAACAACATCTCCCACCTATATTTCTCAACCGATTTTCATAATTCTTTTTTTTTATTTCGTATGAATGAACGAGCTTTTGTTTTATCAGTAAAAATATGGAGGCAGTTGTTTTTCTCTATAGTCGAAGTTCAACAACTGGACAAACGCTAGTACTATTAAATACTAGCATCTGCCCGCGACCTCGTTCGCGTGCAATAGTTACTTTGGGCTAACGCTAACATACAGCGGAAGCTCTCAAGAGAAAAAAACCCCGATTTTCAAATATTCTTCATTAGTGCTCCGCTCCTATTGGTCTTAGCGTGATGATATATAGCCTATGTTAATGTCTACGTCTGGTACCGTGACACACCCGTGAGGCGAGACTACAACGCCACCCGGGGAACCACTATTGACCTGCGATACCGCGCTATTGACTTTATCGGGGTGTTACTAATGACCTCGAACGCTATTGGTGGAAGTTATCGGCTGTTCATTATTCATTCCGGTGTGAGACTACATTGGTGGGAGTTCGGCATATAAAGGGCAAGATGTCGCTGATCTGGACACATTCCTATGTGGAAGTTATTGTAAGGCGAATCTCTGGCCAAATAAATAGTGACAGTATACGAAGTATTTATTGCCATTCCTGACTGCGTCGACCCTATACGTGATTAGTGTAACACCTATAACCTTCCTTGATTTTTCAAATAGGACCAGTAGTTCCTGGGATTACCCCCTACAACGTCACAAACTCACAAACTTTACCTCTTTATAACATTAGTATATATAAACAGGCTATATAGAAGGTACATAGACAGACCTTAGCCAAATATCAATTGATATCTACTTCTAACTAATAATTGTGTATTTCTACAGATTCCTATTTCTTCCCATACTCGTGATCGAAATTCGATCGTAATGCATTATGTTTTTTAAGTATTAATATATTGGGTCTCTTTTATCAAAGACTCTTCCCTTCCCTTCCCCCTTCCCGCTTAGTAGAAATAGGTAATTATTTGCTGTTATTTTGTTCTGTTACGATTGCTGCGAGCGTGTTCAAATACGTGATTATGCATTAATTTTTAGTCAATTTAAATACATATAATTTTAAACTCCTTTAGTGGCTATCTCTACTCAGAGCGACTGTCTGACCATAATTGATTGAACCGAGCACTACCGAGTAGAGCCGAACTATGAACGTTTATGACAATGAGTCATAATACCGCGCGTGGTCGACTCCTTGCATAACAGGCGTGTTGTCAATGGCTATCTGTAGCGACAGTAACTCATAATTAAAAAATACCGCCCTTTTAATCTTAAAAAAAATAGAAGTAGTCATAAGAACTTTTGAACTTTTTAAATAATTACAGCCTGAATTAATTAAATTTCATAATTTGTATACCTTTTGAAATTATTAACATTAAGTCTGGTTTTCACAACTACTGGTATTCCGAACAATAATTGTATACATTTTTATGCAGTAATCTCAATACATAATAGATGTACACGGCTTACTATTCTACGCGTAGCTAGTTTGATGATGCAAGTCGCACAAGCGCAACACCGGTCACGCTTACTAGCATGGCATGACGTAAAATCATAAGTTTATCTCCTGCCAAAAAATATCGATCAACGTGCCTAATGAAGTCTACTACAAAGTAAAACACAAATTTAGACGCCATATTGCAAATATGGAGGGCGGAGCGAGATAATGCTTGTCAGCGTCGCGCAGAATCGGTATACCCGCCAAACTAAATGCGAAATTAGTATACCCATGTAAATCAGATTAGCGTAGCGGAACGGTCACGAACGTTACGATGAGCCCAACTTAGCACATGTACCACACACTGACTGTGAACTCGACATTGATTTGTTTAACAAACATCACAAACAAATATGCAAAGCTTTTTCCTTTTAGTCTCTTTGGTTGTTTCTTAACTCTTCTAATACAATGATACTATAGCTAGAAAGCTGTACGTTATAACTGCTTTTAAAGTGCCTTATTAAAACTGCTAGCTAGCTAGCAAATGTGATCTCGCCCCGTCAATCCGCCCGTACCTAAGCAACATATAACTATTTCTTTTTCACCACCGATATTGAGAATATGCCATCTTGCTTCCATGACGTTACAATATAACTTTACGTATGTGTGCGTTATCGTGATATTTGTTTTGTCAATATACTATGTAGGTAACGTATAGCTTTTTACTTATATCATTGTTCTAATAGCAAGTTTTTGGCGGGTTCTTGGAATGTCATGTTTTGAAGTTATACTTTTTTTGGCGCGTCAGGGAAAAATGATGTGTATTTTTTTACGATGCGCGCGCACACCGTCACGAAGAACCGACACCCTGAAGTTAGCTATAGTCAATTTTCTCTATTGTCATTTTTTTTCTACAAACGTAGAATAAGGCGAAAGAAAATTTTAAAAGATTTTTATCTTGTTACGCCAAAGAAGTATAACTTCTAACGCGTGTACATAAGTACACACAAACTTTTTATATTATTATGGCATTTAGTGTTGTGCCTCACTGCGCTCTCACTGACTGAACGAAACGCAACAATGCAAGCACTGTTACTTCAAGTCGGTGTTCTGTGAGAGGGTGGTAGTACCCCGGGCGAGCCGACCGATTCATGCTGAAACTAGTAATAGCTTCAGCGTGACTCTACCATCTTTAGAACAAGAAGAAATATTGGCAAGAACGGATATATTTTATCAAAGTAAATAAGTTTAAAAAATATTTGTCCTACGCCATACACCGTCGTATTTATTATGTTATGTAATGCGAATATTCGTGACTGGGGTATTTAGATTTAGTTACAATGAGCCTGAGTTTTCAGTGAAGGAAAATTTGGAGATGAAACTGTAGCGAGTTGGTAGGAAATTTTTTATAACTCATCTCTCGATTGCCAAACTGGCGTGTTCCGGTAGCCAATGTATTCGATGTGTATGTAATTGAAATACACCATTTCACCTATCATTGTAAAAGTTGACACATTTATGTATTTTTATGGTTTTGTGCTATTAATTCTAATATAACCCCTCCACTAGGTAGCGTTAGGTTATATTCTATATTTATTAACTTTAATATCATAACTCGATACGGACGAAATCTTGCAAATTAGAGAAAATGTTCTTTGCAAGTTTACAATATTTTACCCATAACCCACATATTATTACCTGATTGCGTTTTAAATGATGTGAACACATAATAATAGTATGAACCACAATTTTTTTTCACATTTTTGAAATAGCAATGAAGCAATCAGTCTGTCATCAATAATATTAGCTTGACACAGCAGGCTTTAACTCTGTACAATCGATCTCAAAACGACCATACTTCTCACACCAGACATATTATATTGCTTTTCCTGAGAGCAGAGTTAGAACGTTTGCTGATTCGCGATAGCTGTTACATTCACGGTCAAGCCTCATCACAGATGTAAAATTGATTAACCATCGTAAACTAAGCAAACCAGTAACAAAACTAGCTGAGTCCGCGACTCCGTTCGTGTCGAACCTAATGTAAAAAAAAGAGTGACTATTAAATAATTTGAATATATTTAAGCAATTTACTTATTTACTTTTCTCTCGTCGCGTCGTCATTAAAATTATAATAACTTTTGATAGAGTGAACCGACTTTAATGATACCAACTCTAGATATTACCCGAGGATATGATTTTCTTCGTGAGGTTTTATCGTGAACACAGACAATACTTTAGCAGTAATGTGTGTTCAAGCAAACAGACAAACATGTATATTTAATGGTGGTAGAGCCACGCTGAAACTATTACTGGTTTTAGCATGAATGGGTCGGCTCGTCCGGGATAGTACCACCCTTTCATAGAAAATCGACGTGAAGTAACAGTGCTTGCATTGTTGCGTTTCGTTCGGTCAGTGAGAGCGCCGGAGGCCCACCTCCCCTCCCCTCTCCTCTCCCACTCCCTCCCCTAACCCTTCCCCCAAAGGGTGGCAACGCACTTGCGACTCCTCTGGTGTTGTTAGTGTCCATGGACGGTGGTGATCACTTAACATCAGGTGACCCGCATGTTCGTTTGCCACCTATGACATAAAAAAAAAAAAAAAAACTTGATTATTTATTCCAAGACACGTGCAACAATTTTTATCACAAAATTCTAAAAAGTACAGACACGTTATATTAACATCCTTATTATATCTATAGATATATTCGTAGGCAAGAATAATTTAAACTGTCGATAGAAATACGACAGAGCTATATGATAAAAATATTACGACAATAATCCTTCGCAGTGTTTACATAGTAATTTATTTTAGATGTTTTGTGTATATTTGTTGTGATTTGCAGAACACGAGTCGCGTGTATTCAATCCTTATGTGTGTATGTTGTTTACAGAGATCAACCGGTGATAAGCGGTTACTTCAAATCTATTTTCATACCTAACAACTTTATTATTAGTACACCATTAGATATTACAAAAGGTGACATCGCTGTTTGACTTTTGGTTAGTGTTCGTGTAACTCGAATACTGCCTAACCACGCGGCAGATCTTTTACGATCCAGATCTCAAAATGGTTGATTATTAAAGTGAAACTTTTATTACATCGTCTCAAACTTTTTCGTCTGTGTGTTGCATGTCGCGTGACGGTCGGCCGCGGAGTAGGGATAAAGTGAAAGGCGCTCGTCAGAGCAGCCAGGGCCAATATGGCGGCGCTTATAGTTCGCAGCAGCTGACCGTGTAGTGTATAGATAATTATTAGTTAAATGTCTATAGCGTGAAGTTTCACTTTTACCGTTGTTTCATAAAACCACACAATCCTTTTTTATTGATTGTATTTATGTAGCCAACTTTTTCAAATTATAATTTTAAATCATTTTTTTTTTACTTTTTCAACGATTCATCCAGATAATTACTGCCACCGTCGACTAGGTAATAATATTACAAGCGTCTTGATTAGATTAGATGGTGGCCCTCTTGTTATTTTTTTTTTTTATCGTAGCACGGCAAAGTGACTTTACTGTGCCTGATGGTGAGCACAGTATAATCTAAAAACAATGGCGACCACCGAGAGACACACTATCCCTCACCGGTCGCCGCTGTCATGCCGGCTTGCATAAATGTCTCTTCACGTTACGCTTGAAGGACCCCATATTATAGGAAGGAGGGAACACACTGGCCGGGAGATTGTTCCACAGCTTCACGGTACGGCAGAGATAAGAAGTTGCGAACTTTTTAGTTCGTGCCCAGATAGGATTTACCGTAAAACTATGGCTCCGGAGCCCAGCGCGCGTGGTTCGGGTATGAAAAGGAGAGGAAGGTATTAAATTGAATAGCTCTTCAGAACACTCGCCATGATACAGACGGTAGAACACGCTCAGTGAGGCAATGTCTCTGCGCAACTGAAGCGGCTCTATAAATTGTGTAATGTCTGAATCATTAACAATGCGGACAGCCCGTCTCTGCAACCTGTCCAGGGTATCTAGTAGGTATTTGGCGGAACCGTCCCAGAGGTGCGAACAATACTCCACGCAAGGCCGAACTTGTGCCTTATAAAGGAGGTATAGCTGATCTGGCGTGAAAAACCGTCGCACCCTGTTCAGGATTCCGAGTCTCCGAGATGCAGTGGAGATGACGCTCCCGATGTAATCCCTGAGATTGAGGTCGCTGCGAATATCTATACCTAAGATATTGAGGCTGTCTCGCATTGCGAGCGAGACGTTCTGGAGAGCAGGAAGAGGAGTAAATGGAGATGTTTTGCAGGTAAACGCGCACACCTGTGTTTTGTTAGCATTAAACTCGACCAAATTGCTTGCTCCCCATGTTTATATGAGATGCAAGGACCGGTCGAGTTCAATCACAAGATCCTGCCGTCTCTTTTCTGTTTCCCCCCGACTGCAAGAAGGCTTGCTGTAATAGCACCCATGGATGGTGCTGTCATCTGCATAACAATGAATATGGCCTAAAAGCAACATATCATTGATATGCAGAAGAAACAGAGTAGGTGAAAGTACAGAGCCTTGGGGGACTCCAGCATTTACTGACATGAGCTGCGAATCACATCCATCGACAAGGACACGAATTCTGCGCTCATGTAGAAAGCCAGAGATCCATCTGCATAAATTGTCGGGGAGACCGTACGTTCTAACCGTATGTTAGAACTTTCCAGGGACTTTCTGTGGCATCTCAGAATTTATGCTCCGTGTTGTTATTTCCCATCCACTTTACTTGTGAGCAATAACCAAACTATATTACGTAAAATAGTACCACTATAAGTAGTACGAAGTATAGACTCAAATAACACAAGATTATGAATAAAATATAAAAGCCACAACATGACAAAGATCCCGCGAAAAACTCACATCATTTGTTATTGTTCAAGTATTTCAAATAGTCTCTGTCTGTTGACCAGTGCATCACAAAGTCTACATTCGTTTGTATGTATTGGTTTATCGATTTATGTGATTCTCTTTTAAATCACATTAAAATAAGACTTTAGTGCCTATAGAGATGAAGCTCTTATAATTTCAGATCGAGGAACACGGTCACTGCTAGTTTAAGGAACCCCAAAAATGCGCTTCAATGCTCTCCTCCAATGCCGACATTTCTCTCACACTATTCTACTCCCACTCTCTATGTAAGAACATATCTATTCAATACGGCGCACTTAATATACGCTAAATCTCTTTCGTCTTGTGTGTAATTGTCAACGGGTTTGTATGAGAGAACGCGCGGAAAAATGAAAATTGGTTTAAAGTCTCCATAGAAAAAGTGAGTGCGAGACAGTAAGAAGAATTTCAAAAAATATCGACAGATTGGTGTTCAGTTATTAAATGACCATTTTAATTCATAACATGGCTGTGGGAAGATTCGGGCTCATTTCATACATTACATGTTAAAAGTAGTAGAGGCACGCTGTAGCTATTATTGGTCGGCGCGTCTGGGGCAGTACCACCCTCTCACAGAAAACCGACGAGAATTCACAGTGCTTGCATTGTTGCGTTTCGTTCGATCAGTGAGAGCGCCGGAGGCCCACCTCCCTTCTCCTCTCCTTTCCCCCAAACACAGGCTGGCAACGCACTTTCAACTCCCCCGGTGTTGTTAGTGTCTATGGACGGTGGTGATCACTTAACATCAGGTGACCCACAAGTTCGTTTGCCACTTATGACATTAAAAAAATCATTCAGTAGTTATAGCCCATAGAATAACGAACCTGCGAGTAGTCAATGTGTAAATGTAAATGTTTTCATAATTCTATGGTATAGCCGTAGCAAGGCCGGAGTAAGCACCTAGTTTATTATACATTGTATTTTCATTTTTGTATCGACAAGATGTTAGAGGCTTAAACATCAGTGGACGTGGAGTGTTTTTTTTAATATACTTTATAAGTTTTAACGTTTGACCAAAATCTCATCTGACTTTGAATTACGATGTGATCTAAGATGGTAAGCACGCTAAGCCTAGAGGGAGACAGGCTCACAAATGCGTGTACTGGAACACCCCGACAGATGCTGGACGACAGATTTTCAACTTGATGGAGATAGCTGGCAAGGCGGACTTAGAAATAGCACTACCACCATGTATTTGGTACGCAGGATTTGCATCACTAGTCCTATAACACTTCTTCTCTTGTGCTTCAAACTCTGCTCCAATCAATATACAATAGTATAAGGTATGGAACATAAAAAGAATAGGAAGACAATAGAATAACACGATGAGAGTGAAAGA
Organism: Antheraea pernyi; assembly: GCA_015888305.1. NCBI lineage: Eukaryota > Metazoa > Arthropoda > Insecta > Lepidoptera > Saturniidae > Antheraea > Antheraea pernyi. The sequence continues at coordinate 154,103 of MU158903.1, read as the reverse complement.
GTAAATAGATAAGGAATCAAATAGCGCGAAAGAGATAGTCTAAGTAAGTTATTGTGATTAGAGTAAGGGAGAGGAATAAATAAAAAAAAGATGGCGAAACGTAGTTTTTTTCATTTACAATAAGTTTCTACTTCAGTTTGTACTGCGGTGCGAATGTATAGGCATAACTTTATCATTGTCCGCAATTCTTGTGTCAACGTTCGAGAAGCAGAAAGCCAATAAGCACGTGTAACATGTACCTATGAACTTGTTTACAACAAGTCAGAACGCGTGCGGATTTATTTAAACATTATATTATTGAGAATTTACGTAATAATATCAGAACTTATGGACTTAACGTAAGATCCATTATTCATTTAGTGCCTGTGCAAGGTTGTTCTACGGAAGCACCACGAACACATATATCTATTCCACAAATCAACAATGATGTGTTCCGATTCCAAAGGTGTTGGGCTAACACGCACCGGGGTATCAGTCGTTCTAAAAGTATTCATAGGAAATAATCATAAGGTATTTCTACTTGATACGTTTATTGTAAAATGAATTTTTTGATAGACAAACTTAACAAACAAAGCCAATTAACATGATCATGGTCATGACAATTGCAAGATATCAATCTCAGACTCGCACTTCAGAACCATTCATTTAAAGAGTACGAGTTTTCTGAGAGACCACCAAAAGGTAAGCATTCGTAAGAAGAAGTCATCGACGGACATAAAAAAAACCTGATTTATTACAAAACTTTGAAAAAGAATAAATGAAATATTGTAAAACCATAATTTATATGTACAATTTATTTTTAAATTATTTTTTCATTCTTCGACCTCTTTTTACTAAATCATGAAATATACAATGTGTGCATGGGAACGATGGCGACGTCTGGAAATGACGCCAATCTCTGCATCCACCAAAAATGAATGTATGATTGTAAAAATATGTATCATGAAAAGATAAATCAGATCGAGTTTCCTACCGGTTTTTCTCGATGACTAGGTTGTTTGTCCGAACGTGTGGTAGCTTCGACGTTCATAAGCGCCTTCTCAGGGCCTAAATTGAATATAGTATATTTTGATTTGGAATGTCGTGAAAAATTATAAGCCGTGAACCGTCTTTTGATATATGGATCTTAAAGAATCATCCGAGGGGTTAAACACCTTTACGATAGATACCGCAGTTAGCCCTCTATGCTTAAACAATGTCTACCGGGGCACCATTGTCCTATTATTCAAATGTGGCACACTTAGAACTGAATGGGTACACGGGTATGACGTCAATAGTGACAATGGCACATTATTAGCGTACTTATGGCGAGCTGGTCCGCTTTGCTGGCCGTGGTCACGTAGGCTCTCGTAACAGTATAGACTAGTTTTCGACAGCGGCTCCATACGTGATATTAAAACCAAAGTAAGCCAAAACCGTTTACGGCGACATTGTTTAGAACAATAAAACGATTATATCGACCCAGAACAAAGGTCCCGGCTGAATACCGTATCTCGAAAACATCACCGGTTGTTATGACTATCGTTTTTTACGGCTAAATATGAGTAGTCCCTTCGATGTCGTTACAACAACTCTTGACTGTATTGGTAACAATAATAGTCACATATATATCAAACACTATTACTTATAGATTCTTAATCTTTCTACTAATTGACTTGGCCACGCGTTGCTGTGGCTCAGTTGTTACATATTGAATGACAATTATGATTTAAAATTGAAAAGTGGCGACATCTATGAGATCTCTATAACAGTCGGTCCTACGATTTTCTGTGAACAAACTTATTCAAAGCGCCATCTATTCGAGACGGATGAAACTTACAATTAATTACAATAATCAATATTGACAGTCATTTAATATGTAATTAAAAAATATTGAGGGAATTAATCGTAATTATCCTATCTCTAAAGATGAACCAAATTATACATAATGCCAATTTTCATAAAGATCGGTTGAGTAGTTTCGTAGTTCATCGTAGACAAACATCATGACAAAGGATTTTTGTATATTTGAATAATAATGCAATCTCTTTAATAGCGTAAAATAACAAACTTTTAATATGCTACTACTGGACAAATACCCGTTTTCGTTGCAACACAGGAAAATAATCACAATTTGAGTCCGAAATGTAATGGCGACTACGATCACCAAAGTTTGCTAAATAAATCCTCTCTAATATTATGAACATTTCACGAAACGAGAGGTTCCCTCACGATGTACTCCTTTACCTTCAGGCGGCAGTGGTAATAACTCAAAATACTAGTAATGGAAGAGATTTATAAAATTCGATAAAGGCATTACACCTTCACTGAAAAACATTTGGCCACAACAGGATATTTTAATAGTCTATTAAATTACTAATGCGATGGTGGCTCTGTGAGGAGAGGTTCGTAGATTTGTGTGTATTCACCGTATACTTGTGGCACCGCAAAGTGACAGAGATCATCAGCTGTCCTCGTTATGCTGGAAAAGCTTCTGGAATAACACTGACTGATTTCGAAATACGCAAAACTAAAAGAGACACTATCATTACATATTACAAAACAAAGTCACTTGCGACGTCTGTCTGTCTGTTGGTGAAAAACTCAAACACTACCGAACGGATTTTTATGCGGTTTTCACCAGTTCATGTGAATTTTTGTCAAGGTTTTTTTTTATTATCAGTGTGAGACAACGTCCGCTGGGCCCGCCAGTAGTATATATAACAGTACTGCGTATACGTCGGTGATACTATATAACGAGTAAGTAAGTATTTCGCCTAGTGTATGCTCAATTGCCATGTTATTGCTATAATCGCATTGTTATCTATACTAATATTATAAAGAGGTAGAATTTGTGAGTTTGTGACGTTGTAAGGGGTAATCTCAGGAACTACTGGTCCGATTTGGAAAATTCTTTCAGTGTTATATAGCTCATTTATCAGGGAAGGTTATAGGCTATATATCATCACGCTAAGACCCATAGGGGCGGAGCAGTAATGAAGAATGTTGCAAAATCGGGGTATTTTTTTCCTTTTCAGAGCTTCCGCTGCGTTTTAGCGCAAAATAACCGTTCCACGCTTACGTATTACCGCCCAACGAAGTGGGCACGGGTCGGCTAGTGTATTATATTGTTATTATTATGCAGTAGCAACAATGAAATTGCAATTAGTTTATAAGTTATTATTCAAAATCTCCCACGACCCACATACACAAAAATATATGCAATCGTACGGTCTCTTAGCTCTAACAAATATTTAAGGTCAATACACGCTGTTTAACACCATAAATTTGACAGTTAACATTTGCGTCAAAGAGCTGACGCATGCACGACTCTAGAGACCACACAATACTATTGTAAAAAAACGGTAACCGCTTAAATATTTATGGAGTTTTTAGTCTGTCATGTAGTGGATTTTATATTTTACTTATAATCTTGTGTTATTTGTCTCTATATTTTGTAATATCGATGGTATTTTACGTAATATAGTTCGGTTGTGCGAAAGTAAAATAAATGTGAAATACGACGGAGCATGAATTCTGATATGCCACAAAAACTCCATGTAAAGTTCTAACGATAGGTTCACCATCTTGTTAGAACATTGAAATTATCCCAAATCACTTGTTATATTGGCAATAATGTTATATTGAGAATACTGGCAGTAATAATATAGGAGATTGGTTGCCAAAATATATACAATTACATATAGGTATATGTGTATACATCTAATATTGATATTTTTTATATATATATATATACTAGCAGACCTGGCGGACGTTGTCCTGCCTCGATAATATAAAGAATCATAAAACACAACCACAGCGCCACCTACCGGGTCCAATTGCGAATCTAAACCATTCTCGGATCCCCTCGAACACGCACAAAGAATTTCATCAAAATCAGTCCTGCCGTTTAAGAGGAGTTCAGTGACATACACACGCTCACAAGAAATATATATATAAAGATAATAAAGTGTTATATATATAACGAAGTGTCAATAGATGTGAAAGAGAGACTAATGATAATAATTTCAATATACAAATTATGAAATTTAAAAATTCAAAATAGATAACAGTTTACATTCCATTGTTTTAAGTTTTCACTTCTGACGGCAGTCCTTATGAGTGCCTCGACTTTTTTATTTAGTCCCACAAGGCTCGTTACGACTATGTATATAATAATAAACGTAAATTAGAAAGGTACGGATATGGCACGTAAATATATTATTTTACAGCCGTTTTACAGTGAATTATAACCTGTGATATAACAGTGCTACAAGATTAACTTTGTGACATTTTACTTACATTAAATTACCTACAACTTAAAAGTCCAAATTTATATTAAACCAAGAGTGTTCTATATTACACCCACGTATCATTATATTATCTTTAGTCGGAAATAGTATAACAAAAGGTAATCCTGCGACTTATAAAATATTAGACAAGACAATGATCTTCCCACGTGGCAATTATCACATGATAATGTGGCACATGATGAACTGTAAGCAGTATCCTGCGTAAGACAAGCTATTGTTCATGAGTTCCCACGTTATAAGACAAATCATATACCAGTTAATATCACGAGTAGTTATATTAAGCTGTAATGATTTACAAACTATATATTTATATTTATTATCATATATATATATTAATATGTGAAGCCTAAACTTTGTATCCCTTTTTAACGGTATTAGGCGAACGGATGAACGTGAAATTAGGCATAGTTAAAGTTTATTTGGAGGAGAAGTGCAGAAAGCTATTTATTCTATATAAAATGCATTAGAAGTACATTAAATTAAATAAAATATGCATTACTCACACTAACACTTCAATTTAACACAACATATACACACATGTAAATAAAAAAAACATTTTGACATCTGTAAATAAAGGACTTCAAAAAAGGTTGTCAAGGAGGTCGCTATGTTCGACTGTATGTATTATTTTATTCTTACGTTCCAATTACCCTTTTTCATTCTACATTCAACAATGATATTAACCCTAATAAAATACAAACTTAAAAAAATCAATGAACTATGGTCGAATGTCGACCACTGGGCGTCCACTAGTATATATTTAAAGGCTCAAAGTAAAAATATTTCATCAAATTTCATCGCCCATTGACAGACCAGTGGTTTCAATTCAATACTCAGGACAATATGTCATTGATTGACCGCAATGATAATTTATAGTTAATTATGGGCTGTGGTGATCACTTAATCAGACGGTGGATGTGTTATCTATTTGCTATTTCTTTTTAACCTATGTCATAACTTCAAATAGTATATTTGATGAGCTTGTGCATGTTAATATATGCATTCATGCATATGCAATGTAATATATGCAAGATTCGTGGTGGTTTTTCGGTTTGACCGGTGTAATATCAATCCGATGTCCGCAGGTTCGAAGCCGGCATGTACCGACAAAGATTTTGGAAATTCGTCTAGTGATTGCAATTTTCCATCGCTAATATTGCGATTATGATTCAGTGATACAATTCCGTGTGTTAATTTATATAAATCTTAAAAAATAAAATGGCTTTATGGGTAGTAAACCTCACTGTTAAACCGAAAGATCGTGGGTTCGATACTAGCAGCACATAATTTGACTTTTATATGACATACATAATTGTCAGTTATGTCTGGGTATTAAATATTTATAGATGTACTAGCTTTTGTTCGCTGCGTCGCTCGCATTAATTTACATTTGGCGTATCCTGTTCGGGCATAAATTGGTTGGGGGTAGACAAAATTCTTTTTGACATATTGTTTATGAACGAAAAATTGGTGATGATCGGTCACTTTCTCGGAACACGCGCTTACATTCGGACTCATTCTTCGATACTACCGTCACGGCGGCACGGAATACTGTTCTGTATTTTACGGGAACGGCGACAGAGATGACGTATAAGGTAGGCGAGCATTTATCCCGATTATAAGGAAATACTTTCGGCATATATTTTCAACCTCCAGCCAATCTATACACAATCCAGTGCCTAGGCTAAGTACCCCGGCCCGTGTGGGTGTGGTGGTTGCCACCCCATATACCTTACGAATATATTTTTTTTATCGATGAAATGTGTCCCATTACGTTTTCTGTAGTCCTGATAACGTGTATACAATATTTCATTTGAATCGGTTCAGTAATCAAGGCGTGAAAATGAAACAAACAAACTCATATTCGCATTTATAATAGTTGTTTTCAAATATTTGATTACCATAACACAAGTTAACCTTAATTTAGAATTAAATAACCTTGTATAAAAATCTCCTAACTTTTTAATTTAAATAACTAGTGTCGTCGTCCCCCCAACCCTCGCGACGTGGTATGTGTTAAATACTTAATATAAAAAAAATAATTAACAATAAGATATAGTCTAGCGACATCTTGTGAGAAATTATAGAACTATTACACATTATGTATGGCTTTTATCTGTAATCAATAGCAATATCTACTTGTATGTTGGAAATAAATTTGGTTTTCTTTCTCTCTTCTTATTTCTTCTTAAACCTCTTTTATGAAAAGACACTGGAGTGCGCGTATGAGTTTCATGAACCTCAGATATTCCATTTTTATATACAAATTAACTAACCGGCTACGCGCTGCTGTGGCTTGATAGAAAAAAAAGCAAGGTTACGTTGTAATCAGATGCACAGAACACGTGTACCATACCAAAATTAAAACGTGGTGTCATCTATGACATATCTATAACGGTCGGCCTTACACTTTTCTGTCAACAAACTAAATGAAAGCGCCATCTATTCGAGACTGATGAAACTTACAATTAATAACAATAATTAGCATTGACAATAATTTAATTTGTAATTTAAAAATATTAAGGCCATTAATCTATACTAATATTATAAAGCTGAAGAGTTTGTTTGTTTGTTTGTTTGAACGCGCTAATCTCAGGAACTACAATTCCAAACAGAAAACATCTTCCGATGTTAGATAGTTCATTTATCGAGGAAGTCTATATTTTATAGGGTATATCATCACGCTAAGACCAATAGGAGTGGAGCACCAATGAAGAATGTTCCAAAATAGTTTTTTTTTCCTTTTGAGAGCTTTCCCTGCATGTTAGCGTTAGCCCAAAGTAACTATTCCACGGGGACAACGCGACAACACCTAGTGTATATATATATAATTTATTTCAAATATTTGTTAAGTAAAGTGTAACTTAAATTAACACTCAATTTTGCATAGAACGTATAAGAAGTACCGTGCCATTAATTGTAGACGGTTAACAAATAATCGAGACGTATGCGCGTGCGCACTAACCGAGGTGCGTGCGTCACGACGCACCGGCGACATCTGTCGCATAACAATGCATTATCAGAATAACTTCGGCTAACTCACACACCGTACTGAATATTAATCGATACTTTGAAACAGGCTAATAATCATTGCACGATTACCACCATTGTAATAATCAGTATTTAATACAAAAGTATTTTTGCAAGGAATCGATTAATCAGGCCCTTGTGTACAGTTCGTGTATTAATGCATTTCACAGAAGATAAAATACGTCCACGACAACTTCATACAAACTTGTCAAAACTATACTGCTAGCAAAAAACTTGAGACACCCAAGCCAACCTCACCTGCACGTGGTGCACCCTGCCGAATAACGAACGAGGCAATGGCGAAAGCGGGGTGGTAGGGTTTTACAGCCCGACTGGGTCGCAACCATCATGTATATGGCGAAAAAGCCCGTTATAATGATTCGCTTCTGCGGGTCGCGTTTCGGGATCATCCTGTGCATATCTAGATATTCGCAGGCCGGCATGACAGCGGCGACTGGCGATGGATAGTGTGTCACTCCGTGGTCGCCGTTGTTTTTGGACTGTACTGTGCTTACCATCAGGCAAAGTGCAGTCACTTTGCCATGCTACAATAAAAATAAAAAAAAACATTATATATAAAAAATATATATATTACAAACTAGGTGATAGCTGCAACTTCGTTAACATCGTTTGTACTCTTAAACTTTAATATGTTTATCTATTAATGATTGAGCGACTAAGAAATAAAAGTTTTACAAACGGTATCGAGCCACTAAGTCTACGGAGAGACTTCGCCTCTTTATGTGTGTTCTACCGTCTGTATAATGGGTTGTGTTCCGAGGAACTGTTTAACATTATGCCTGTAGCTGCTTTCCACCATCGCACTGCTCGTTGTCGGCAGGGAATTCATCCCCATACATTGGAACCGAAATGGTCTCGGACGGTCCGGTTTCAAAGGGGTTTCCTTCCACGAGCGATCCGGTTGTGGAATGAGCTTCCTGAGACAATTCTTTAAATTAAAATTAAGTATGGGGGTGCTTCAAGGGGAAAATAAATAGGTTACTTAAGGGTCGGCAACGCGCATGTAACGCTTCTGATGTTACAGGCGTCCATAGGCTGCGGTGACCGCATTTCATCAGGCGGCCCGCATGCTTGTTTGCTACCGACGTAGTATAAAAAAAAAAAAAAGTAGAAAAAAGTTGACTGAAATAAATCTAATTCTTTTTGCGCGGTACGCGCACAACGGCAGATCTCTTATCATTTTATCTATATAGATACAATAATAATCACTATAATTAATTATCGATAACTATTAATTCAGAAAAATTCCAGCTTATTCGTAAGAATTGGAAACTACGTCAATCGACATGGTGTTCGAACATTCAAATCACTGCAGCCATTGGCTTTTTTTCTTTTTTTAAACTGACTACGCTAATGACCAAGCAAGGTCTTAACAGCTGCACTGGGCTACTGCAGCCATTGGCGTTTGTTGAACTGATTGTGTTAACACCGCAGCACAACTATTAGGACGATCTACCAATGATATTATAACTGAAGATACGTTACCTACATGATATTTTGATAAAACAGATGGCACGATAACGCACACATACGTGAAGTAATATTGTTACACCACACTGTCTTAGATAAAATGTAGAAGTAAGATGGCATATTTTCAATATCGGTGGTGAAGAAGTAATAGTTACATATGCTTACATATATTTAATTTGTTTGGATTGACGGGACAGTCGTCAAAAATAAGCTAGATAGACAAGTTTTAACAAGGCGTTATTGAAGCTCTTATGACGTATCTATATAGTTATAATATCATTGCGGTCTACCGATGGAATATTTACAATAAACTATTCTAGCGCTACGTTATCTATACTTATAATAGATCTCCGCGTAATGCGATCAATCATTCCGTGTAATCGCTTAACTATTAATAAAAAAATACGTTTACAAGCGCAGACACGACCGGTGTATACTTTATCACAAAAATACTATCTACAATTATAGTCCCTATATAGTTAGGTACGTCTGTACAGTATGGTGTCCGTTATATACCAAGTTGGCTTTTTTGACTAGAGTATCGTTCAAATCGTTAGTTTAATGCCTAATAAAACATTAAACAATATTTTATTTTACTTGTTTCCTAATTTTGACCTTATCAAAATATATAAATTAAATTTTTGACGCCCATATGAATATTTCTCCATCCCAAGGGATCATATTATATATATAATATTTAATTAATAAGTAAATGATTAATTGGATATTTAAATTAAAAGAAACAAAAATTTTAATTAATAATATATTTTAAGTTATTCAATAAAGCAAGATAAAAATTAATTTCGAAAAAGTAAAAAAAACCATGTTGCATGGGATAAGTGTCGTCATTTAGGCACAGTTAAACAGCAACGAAAAAAAATCTTAATTAGTTTTAGGCTATAAATTAAGATAGTCAAAACATCGTACGAAAAATAATTGTGTTTAAAAATCTTAGTATAGAATGTGAAACAAGAATGTAGAGAGATATTAAAAAAATGACAGAATTTAACAAATCACATACAGCTGTTCAGTTCAGTCGTACTGTAAAGAAAATATTTGGTATAATATTCTTTGTTAGCACTATCGAGTGAAGCCGGAGCGGGGATCTAGTTATAAAGAAAAATTACTTTTTTTAATATCATCGGGTTCGTCCCGGTAGCATCTCGAGCCTAGGTCCGTCCCTCTTTGTGGAGCCCTAGAGTTCATTACTAAGGTAATACAGTGACTCCTCCCTCACTAGCTCATATGACTCACTAACATATACAAGTATGTATAGCGTAGTTTAGTTAGATTTAAGGTTTCGTATATAGGCAACAACCCAAGCTGAGCTGTGCCGTGCACCCATCGGCTGATTGCCTTAAGCGCCCGCCTTAGAATTACATTAAAGCCGGTCCCGTCTGGCCAATAGTAGTCAGTTAGAAAAAAAAAAAGTTAATAACGCTATCAACACATCAACTATATTATGTAAGTTCCAAACTTGAACAATATACATAGATAATAAAGACACAGGTGGCTGAACACCTGCCCTCTCTAATAGCCTCGCCGACACGGCAGGTGAACACCCCAACTTCCAATGGACCTAGTAAACTTAAAACCACATTTTAACTGTTACATAATCTATACTCTATAATAGTCTCTATACGAAAGCTGAAGAATTTTTTTGGTTGAACGCACTCATCTCAGGAACTACTGGTCCGATTTGAAATATTCTTTCTGTGTTAGATAGCTCATTTATCGAGGAAGGCTATATGTTTGTGTTGTGTGGCTATAAGAATGTTTCAAAGTCGGGGTTAACATATGTATTATTTAAAAATATTTTCACCTTCTACGTAAACGAAGTCGCGAGTTAAAGTTAGCGTTACCTTCAAGTAACTATTCCACGCGGACGAAGTCGGGGTCCAGAAGCTAGCGTTTCATATACGGTGTGTAATGGAAGGACGATAATTCAAAAATTATGTTTGTATAAGCACTACCCATGTTATAAGTAATTCTTTCGAAATTCTTGATCGAAATTCGACCGTAACCCATATTTTTTTTTAAGTTTAAAAATTGTTGCCGGGTTTTTGTCAAAGAATGTAACCTCTATAAATAATGATTGCAAATAATTAGAATACTATTCTATTACGTCACCTGCGAGCATCAAATACGTACAAATACGTCATGAATTAATTTTCGATCTATTGATATGCATCTATATAAAACGACAAAGGTTTCCTATTGCGCATTCATCACTTAGAAATACTCAATAAATTCTCAACCCGTCCTGCTCATGACCACCACACCACTTGCCCCACTTCACACATCGCTGAATACGCGTACTGCTTATGAAAATAGTTTCATAAAAGTAATAACCTAATATTAAATGACAATATCATTATTTTTTTTAGATCAAAACGAAATGCCAAACAAGTAAAACTTTTGCGTCAAACGCACACCTTTATAATTTATTTTATTAAAATTTTATTTCTCGAGAAATATTATAATTAATTATTATTTTTAAAAAAACTAAAATAACAAAGGGTTCATGTAAACCACAACCACACGTTATAGTTTTTTAATGCGCTTAAATTATTACCTAACTTACTTTTTTTACCTTCATTAAAATAACTCGTTATCTGTCACTGTCTCCTATGGTGCTCTATAATAATCATTCACATTTTTTAAATATCGTACGCATAATATTTGTCACTTAAATTATGAAATATACAAACTTACGATACTAAAAATAAATAGAAAAAAAAAAATTAAAAAAAAAAAAATTTCATGGAACCATTCTCGACCTTCGTAATTATTAGTCAACATAATAAAAACAGGAGGCGAGATAAATATTTAGTTTGAAAAAAAAAAATGCATAATAAAAATACATTAAATGTTCCGGACACGGTACGCGATTGGAAGTTATAAATCATGGCACATGACGGACGAATGTCACTCCGATTTCCGTTACACATGCGTAATTTTAACTTTTTTTCGTGTTCGATTATTTTCTTAAACATAAAAATATACCCTTGAGCCAAACGATTCCAGCGTAAACCAGAATCTTTTTTATAACCACAACAACCGATAAAAAACTCCATTATGCAATTCAAAAACAACTACGATCACTGAGAAAATCTTCTACTCCTTCCCTTTACAATCCACCTCTATTCTCCGGTGTCATGCCGGCCTGCAAGTCTTACGACAGCCGTACATATGTAGTTGATTGATCCCGAAACGTGACAAAGTAAAACCTGGCACACCCAAGCGTGGCTAAATGCGGGATGTTACTCCTGAAATATCTGATTTATTTTAACCTAAAAACTTATATTGCATATATTTCTTTATACTTTGTCCGTGTTATTACAAAAAAGTTAAATACTTGCTTTAAAAAGGTTCCATAATGAATACACCGCGTTCGCCCGAGGCAAGTTCGCGTTATCCTTTTTTCGCAAGTTTACTAACCTAACGTAACCAAAGCGAGACAAAAGAGCAAGATGGCGAACATTCAGCGACCGCGGTGCATTTTAGTCGAAACCTTTTTAAAGCCAGGATTCAATACGTATTTAACTTTTTTGAAATAACATATATACAATAGGTTTTAGCATTTAAAATAGCGTTGTGGTCTAAGATGGTAAACACGCTAAACCGCTAAACCGGAGGTCCGGCTCTCAAATGCAGCTGCCGGGTCACACCAACAGGTCCTGGGCGACAGATGTTCAACCTGAGGGTGGTAGCTAACCAAGCGAGGTTAGAAAACTCCTTCCACCATGCTATGGTTTCATAGCGATATTTTCCTTTATCTGAAGCTCCGACTCAGTTGCAAGGATTCGAACCTACGCCCATCGACGCGGTGTCCGAACACTCTATCAACTAAACCAGTCTTTCTCAAAGTGGGCGATAATTGGCAACATTTGAAAAATCTTCACAGTGATTTCATTGAAAGATTCCAGGACATTTTGAAACTGGAAATACCTGACTGGGTGTTAGATTTTACAAATGTCAACATAGCAATATCACCCCAGTTGGAAGAAGAACGTATAGAACTGACAACGAACGAGGAAATAAAAATTAAATACAAAAATGGCTACCAACAATTTTGGCTATAAAAGTCGATTCCGCAGTTGTACCCTGGATTGTGGTCTATCGCTGAACGATTTTTGATAGCATTCCTATCGTCGTATTTGTGACAACGCTGTTTACTAAAAAGAGAAATCATTTGCAAGTTAGCAAACACTGTGACTTAAGACTGTTTTTGAGTAAAATTGAACCTGATAGCAAGAAACTTATTAAATATCATCAAATTCATCCATCTCATTAGATTAGTATAAAAACGAAAACTGATTACATATTTATGTTGTTTCTTTTAGTTTGATTAAAATATATTATTAATATTATAAAGTTGAGTTTTATTTGCTCTCACTGGTAAAAATTTCTAGTTTAGAATGTAAGTTTAAACATCAGAACCGACTAATATAACTAAATTAATTAAAGTAATGAAATTGTGGTTTTTAAGTTTTAGGGGTGTATAAAAAATGGGGGCGCTGAAAAATAATTGATTTTCAAAGAGGGCGGTAAAAGAAATAAGTTTGATAAACACTGAACTAAACCATCATCGCTTCAAATCGAAGTACCTACTACAAATAAAAAATAATAATTAGAAAACACATTTGTAACTGGAGCATTTTCTAAGTTTTCTAAGTTAAGTTTTTCTAAGTGGTGTTTTCCAAGATGATAAATCATGTATAGTACAAATAATTCTTTAAACTAAATGTTGCGGATTTATTTATTTTTACTATCTGCCCGCCCCGGCTTTGCAGGAGTCTAGTAATAATGGAAATAATACCAAATATTCCGTTTAGAGTACGACCCTGAAATGAAATAAAATGCCAACTGTCCGCTATTTTATGTAGATATTTGATCTACACGTATAATCCGTATGTAAAACAACGTATCTGTACTATTTAGATTTTTGTGAAAAAAATTGTTGCAAGTGTCTTGTCAATAATAAGATACATCTCAAACATTTTTAGAAACGTCTGTCTGTCTATTTGTTTGCACACATCACTGCTAAAGTATATCACGATAAACCCAAGGACATCATAAAGCATATCTTCGAGCAACATGTAGTCTTTGCTACATTAAAATCGGTTCACTCTATAAAAAGTTATTGTAATTTTAATGAGGACGCGACTTAAGTTAGTACAAATGGACTTAATACATTCTGATGATTTTATAAGTTACTATTTTTTACATTAGAATCCATGCGGACGAAGCCGCGGGCGCGGCTAGTATAGAATATTTGTACTCATTATTGTTGAATTTCAACGCATAGACGACCACTAATCAATTTAAATATACAATTAAGCGTTTCCAAGCCACCGTTCGATTTGATTCAAAAGTACAAATCTCAACTACGACCATCGAACTCGAGTCAAATATTTCCTTCCTTTTTATTTGTGTTACATATATACATAATAAAACTAGTCCAATCGCGTGACTTCCGCCGTTGCGTCGCGTCGTGACAGTTGCGTTACGAATGCGTTCGATGTACCGCAAAGAGGGCATGTGCCGTAACAGCTAAGCGACAGTTCACATTTCAACTGTTCACAATAATTGTATTGTAGAAAATAAACGCTAACTGGAACGAACGATTCGTTTAAAAGGCATTGAATTGTATCCAATAAGAATATGCGTGACAGGCCTCGTGGCCTACTGCCCAGTTGAGTGGTTACGGGTTCGAAGCCTACAGAAGACACACTTAGCTTTGTGTTCGAATGATAAATATTTGTTATTATTTGTTAAATATTTGATCAGGGAGAGAATACAGAAACAATCCGTTACGCTATAACTAAACCACAAATAATAAAGCGGCGATCACAATTAGTAAACTGTACTTCTGAGAATTATTAACCTGTCGTAATTAATCGTAATGATTGAAAACCTATAAAACCCGGATAATTCTCACCGGTAACGTTAATCATAATATTTATAGCCCACTTCTAGCAACCTAAACGATGACCGTTGCTTCATAAAGGCATTAGAATGTTAGTTACCGTTTTGTTTGTTGTCTGAGGCTTACGCGCGCGCAGCGACATGTACGCGCGGTCCATAGCCGCGACAGCGCCGTTCGTACCGCACAACATCACAAAACAACACAACCCTTACACTGAATACGTCAATCAACACCCAACTAATAACACATACCGCTCGTCTACAACGGAGCGTGAACGCGGACTGCGCAAGCGCACACACGCCTCTCCCCACCCCCGCTACTATTTTCGGAGCCCTCTGCGGTTCCCCCTTGTTGGCACAGTGTAAAGGGATACAGCGGTTTAAATGACTAAGGCGATGTCAATTCTAAATATAACGTACATTTAATGCAATTTAGAGAATCCATTGTGCAAGTCTTACTCATTGCGACAAATAAGTATGGTCATATGAATGAATGTTCATTTATTTCGAATTTAAACAATGTTGATCTTCATAATTCAATATTAGTAAAAGAAATAGCACGTCTAATGAAAGTCCTAAATAAAAGACATGGTCTTACATAAATTAACACATACACAATAAATTTTGAAAAGTACTACGCGTTTATATATTTGTTTTTTTTTGCCGCGAATAAGTGCTACTAGGGTTTGTGGCGCTTATGTTTTTCCTCTGTATATAAAGTATATTGCTGAGGATTAGGACACAGGCAAACAAACGTTTTAATAGCGATAGCAAGATATGATGGGTGTATTTATCTGGAGGATAAAAACAATCATACTCTTAATTAAATTAATTCTAACAACTGTTATGTCTTTTGTACCTATCCAAGAATATTATTTCTCCTGTTGGTCTATTTCAAATTAATAAAACAAAATAACGTGAGGTGTCTACTCACCTTAGTATTACAGTACTTAAGGAGGAGATACTGTCTCTGCACTTTACTGAATCGCTAATACCATGCACATTGTGATAAATTTATCAGTGATTTTCTTTATGTTTGTCGTGTTTGCGATCAGCCAGTATATATAGAACTGCTGTGAGGCTTCCGCGCCAGAAAGTTCAGCAGTGATTGCCAAACGGATTGTAGATCCTCGCACAGTGGACCTTGGTTCTTTTAAACTGCTCTATGTTTACTATCGGGTGCAAATATCGTCAATATATACGTCTTACTTCAACGAAAAATTATGTATGAGCATTTTCAATTAGGCTTTAATTCTATTACAAAACGTAATTTAAAACCTTGACTTTCAATGTGACTGTTTGTAACAGTGTGGTCAATTGAATATATTTTAAAGAAATGTCAACTAACATTGAACAAACCAAATTCGAAATATAGAATATACAAGCAGCCGCCTCTGACTTCGTCTGCGTTTGTATCTTTATAAAAGATGATACCTTATATTATTTACACGAAACTCTAACGATTTTTGTAGAATATATTGTTACTTGAAATTTAACAAAAGTCCGTGTGTATGTGACTGAACTCCTCCTAAACGGATGGTCAGATTTTGATAAGATTTCTTGTGTGTGTTCTTGTTTCAAGTAGATTCAAGAATAGTTTGGATTCCCAAGTGGACCCGGTAGGTGGTGCTGCAGTTGACTTTTAGGATTTTTTAAATTATCAAGGCAGAACAACGTCCGCTAATTTTACTATAAATCTTCATCAAAATCCGTTTAGTAGGTTTTGCATAAATAAATAACAGACATCCATTCATCCTCAGTAACTTTCTCTTTTATACTAAAACTAGGAATATATAAACTTTTAATACACATAATGGAACCAGGAAACCCAAAATGTATAAAATTAGTGTAGTAAGAGCGAGTCATAGGTACGACTTAATACTCCCAAGTAATTTGAGATCGTAGCTTTTATTCAAGGGCCATTTAGTACCTATTCACTATTACTTTGTATACTAATTCGAGGTGAAACTACAAGTTCTTCCGTTTACGGATGTAATGCTAATGACCAGCACATCTAGTGTAACTAATTGGAAACCTCGATCCAGTATAAAAACGTACTAAACGTTGAAAATAATTTGATACGATTATTTTTGTAACAGCTTTTAGGAATCGTGAATTGTTAAATATCATATATTCTAAATAGTAGGTTACCAAAAATATATTAATTCGTAAATTTTATTTTTATCTTTTGTAGAGAATATATACAGGCTAAAAGTTTAGATAGTAGCGATATTTATAGAGGATAGTCTGAACTCGATTCTCATTCTAAATTAATAAAAAAAAATAGGTGCTTAATATATGACCTAATTATCTTAAAAAATACAAAAAAATATACGCAATCCTCTACGGGTCTATGTTAAAGCATAGTGTCAATGACCGTCGGGTGACTTCACTTTCATTTGAAAGGGAACGTGGGAAGGGCATGAACAAAACAAAAGGGTTTATTGTCCGTTTTATTATCGAAGTTTTATTATCGGGTTAGCTCTTTATAGCTTTCGGCACCGGTCATTGCACCTAGGTTTGTTAAGTTTGTGTTTATCCTTTTGAAAGTCTTAGAACAAACTTTAACTTAGGTTCTTTTTAATGTTTATTAGTATTTGTTTTTATATTATTATTTTGTATGTTAAACGTGACAATGAACTATCATCTCTTAGAATACTGTAAGCGACTAACCTAACACCTGGTATAATTTTAACTGATACTTTACTATTGGCATGGCTCGTGGTGTAGTGGTAATGAAACCTAATATTAAAAAAATCAATGTATAACAGTTACGTAAAATAATAACAATAATTGCTCACCTTTAAAACGATTTTTAACAAGATACATAAAATAGACAAAAGCAGAAAAATTGTGGAGACCAATAGTCTCCAGAAATAAAGAATTAAAAAAAAGTCGATACAGTCATAAGGACTACCCACAGAAGTAACATCTTAAAACAATTAAATACATGTGTTCTCTTTTGAATTTTCATATTAATTACTAGCGGTCGCGGCGGACGTTGTCCTGCCTTGATAATAAAACAAAATATAAAATTCAAGCGCAGCGCCACCTACTGTGTCCAATTGTGAATCTAAACCATTCTCGGATCCACTCGAACACGCACACAAAGTTTCAACAAAATCGGTCCAGCCGTTTAGGAGGAGTTCAGTGACATACACACGCACAGAAGAAATTTATATATAAAGATTTCTCTCTCATGTTCCAGTGGATCCGAGAATGGATTAGATTCACAATTGGACCCGGTAGCTGGCGCTGCGGTTGAATTTAAGATAAACTTTCTTATTATCAAGGCAGGACAATGTCCGCCCGGCCCGCTAGTTTATATATAAAGAAGAAATGTGAATGACATTTTTTTAATCTCATATTTTTTTTATTGAAATTATTATCATTATCGTGGTTCTGATATCTATTGGCACTCGGAGCAATAATTGTATACATTTTTATAAAGTCAATCAAACGTATGATGAGCTGCAAAATATCAATATAACATGTACACAGCCGGTTATGCTGACGTAGCATGTCATGACGCTAAATTAATAATTTATCTCCTGCCAAAAATGTCACTCAACGCGACCAAAGAAGTTTTTTTACTTCACAAAAATCACAGACTTGTACATCTGCATGTCGATTGACTGTGGCGAGTGTCGCGCTGGTTAAACACAATTACGCCATATGTGACCCCCTCGTCCGTGTACGGAGCCGAGTGTGGCCGCGTGGGCGACATTCCCGACGGCTGACAGCGCGCTTAGCGTTGCGTTACCCTCGAATACTATACCGGTGACTTCCATCCATTCAACTTGCACTATCTAATCTACATACTATTATAGGTAACTCTATGCTTAGATAAACATTGCCACGTAATTTACAAATACGCTATTCGTGAATCATGCGGCCATAGTAATAAACGATCACGCGTATAGATAAAACTGTAGTGTTTGTTGTTTGTCCGCGATGATCGGCGAAACGGCTGAACCGATTTTGATGTGCTTTTTACTGACGAATAGAGAAATTCTCAGAGTATTGTCTAGGCTTCACATTATTGCACTTTTTATAAAGTCTAAGAAATATTGATAAAATGTATAGACGTAACTTAAAATTGATAAAAGTGTTAAAGCGATTACAGATATTCATAAAATCAGAATAAAAAAAAACCCTTATTACTTGAAAAACAATAGAACCATTTTACCAAAACGAAGTCCCTAATACTAGTAAAAGAAATAATGAAATCGGCTGCATCGAACCTAGTGAGTAGAGACTGCACAAAACACGATAACAAACCGAGTAAGACATGAATCACTAAGAAAAAAATATTATATCACATACAAGTTCAAACTTGACCTCACTTTGACTAGTAAAGAATGGAGTCATCATGAAGCCAGGGCGTATGACGATTAAAGGTTATTAGCTCACGCCTTGAAATACTCTTACCGTGTTGTATATATCAAAGACAGACACTGAGGATTCATAATGATTGCCCCAACGATAGGGGAATGAAATATCTTTTCGCGAATAAGCGGTAACCTCAAGTTGTTTTGTTGTCCTTCTTCTTTGGAGATGTGTTGAAACACCACAGTAGCTTTACTTAAGTTGAAAACCTATGATAACATTTTCAAATAGTGCTCACTATCACAGTCATATAAGAGGTTTAGAGCTGGTAGAGCCACGCTGAATATTTTACTGGTTTCGGCATGAATGGGTCCGCTCGGCCGGAGTACTAGCACCCGCTCCTAGATAACCGACGTGAAGTAACAGTGCTTGTATTGTTGCGTTTCGTTCGGTCAGTGAGAACGCCGGAGGTCCACCTCCCCTCCTCTCTGCCTTCCCTCCCTTTCCCCCAAATACAGGCTGGCAACGCACTTTCAACTCTCCTGGTGTTGTTAGTGTCTATGGACAGTGGATATCACACATCAGGTGACACACTTGATCGTTTGCCTGCAATGACATTTAAAAAAAATACGCTGTATAATATCTATTGGTGATTTCAAGCGATAAATACTTTTAATACTTCACAGGATGACAGTGGTCTAAGACGGTACATACGCCAAACCTAGCGGCGACTGACTCAGAAGTGCAGCTCCGGAACACACCAACAGGTGACTTAGCGACCGATCTTCAACTTGAGGGTGGTAGCTAGCCAAGCGGACTAATGTTTTCTTTCACTGAGAGTTCCGGACTAAATCGCAAGTGTTGAACACGCTATCATCTAAGCCAGGAAACAGCGGTTCGCGGGTCACATGGTGCTCCGTCACTTCTTAGCTGCTTCACTTCAACGAAGTGTTTAATAGAGACACGTCATATTTTCTATTAATTTGCCCTGTAAGAATCGCGTAAACATTTTTGAAACGTAAGCCTACTGAAAGGTGGCACGATTTTAGAAAACACGACTAGTCGCTCACAAAAAAGACTTCGAGTAACGGCAAGTTCGACTCGAGAAGCGGCGACTTGCTATAAAAACATATTTACAATAGCGAAACTTAAAAAAAAGGCTTTTTAGGTAAATTTCAGTTCTGTATTTTATATTTGGCTCTTTTGGACAACGAGTCTGCCAACCACTGATCTAGGCAATCATCGCTCTAAAAAACTAGATTTCACCTGATACCATCTCAAGTCACATTAGACGAGATTGTATAGAATTAATACAAAAAACTTACGAAACACCACAACGTGATTGAAAATAAAATCAAGAATTGCTTTTTAACTTCTAATGCACACACGATTTACCCTAACAATCTAAACAACAGGCGTACGCATTCCTACCAATTCAAAACAATAAGACGCGACATCAAAAAAGACAAAACATGCAGTACGCTATACACATATAAAGCCGGTAACAATATAAACCGCCAGTGATGTCAGTTCTCATAGTAAGCTTGGAATCAAATAGAAAAAAAAGCGTACACGGTATGTTCTAATAAGAATATTTGGTGGGATCTTGTGTTATTCTACTCTATAGTTTGTAATATCGGTGGTGTTTTCTATATTAATATTATAAAGAGCTAAAGTTTGTGACGTTGTGAGTTTGTGACGTTGTAGGGGGTAATCTCAGGAACTACTGGTCCGATTTGAATAATTCTTTCAGTGTTATATAGCTCATTCATCGAGAATGGTTATAGGCTATATATCATCACGATAAGGACAATAGGAGCTGAGCACAGATAAAAAATGTTTCAAAAAACGGGACTTTTTTCCTTTTGAGAGCTTCCGCTGCGTCTTAGCCCAAAATAACTATACCACGCGTACGAAGTCGCGGGCAGAAGCTATTAACTAATTATATTATCTGTACTAATATTATAAAGAGGTAAAGTTTGTGAGGTTATAGGGGGTAATATCTGAGGAGTCGGAGAAAAAATGGTCGAACGAAAAGGTTTCTTACGAACACTGCCTCAACTATTAGAGATGTATGATTTTTGAAGGTTGTAGCTTGATAATGCCTATTACCGTCCAACGAAGTGGGCACGGGTCGGCTGGTATGTAATATAGTTAATGTGCACAATTGAAGTGACTTATATATATTACACATATTCTGACTTGCCACAAAAACTCCATGGAAAGTTCTAACATAGAAGTATTTTAATATTCTATTAATTATAATATAATTAATATTTTATAATTAACAAAGTTGTAATAAGGTGATATTATCTAAGCGTTGAAATTATCATAAGACACTTGTAGTCTCGACAATGGCAATAATAACCTAGTAGATTGGTTTCTAAAAATAAAGTAAAAAAGATTTAGCTACTTTTAGATACCTACTTCATCCGTCTCTTAAGGCTGGTAATGCTAGATATACCGCTATTCACGACAACACCCGAATTTCAATAACAAGACATCGCTTTATATATTTCATATCGCGATTATTAATAATCGGTCTTGTAAAAATTAGAATGTCTGTTTTTAATTCACTATAAAATATGATTACATTTACTATAAAGTATTTCATTCCCCGAAAGAAAACAACCAAACCAGATTTTTGTACCGCATCTGGCAACACCGCTTAATACATTTGTGACATATTTGTGCTGGTGCAATTTCCTCCATTGCGCCGGCGATCATCCAATTAAGGACGTTAATAAACTTTAATCGTTGCCAATTAACGGCTCGTAAGCTGTTACAGTCCCTACTTTCTTTTTTCGATTCCGATATTATATCGTTTTTAAGTCGATCGATCGCGGTGATAAGTTGTTCACGCGCGCTTGTTATACCTAGGAGATATTTATTTACTTACATAAATTTACATTTCTCTATTGGAACCAAAGCATTTATATATTATAGCTGCATTGGTTGTCCTGTGTTTGTGTATTTTATTCCTCAAATAAAATATAGTATATTGCTACATGTGAAGTGTCATATGCAGAACAGAGAAAAAAAATCTTAGCGGGGTGTGTGTGTTCGTACGCGTGCGTGCGTGTCTTTGTGTGTGTATGTTGTATGTGTTTAATATTCATATTTGATAGGATTATACAGAGACCAATATTTCCTAGATACTAAGAAAGTCAGTGAATAATACCTACTATCAAGAGAAAATGTTCGCTAACTTGTGATAATTTTTTCAGTCTCCTCATAGTTAAGTTTAAGGAGCCAATTTTTTACACACTTTTTGCATTCTCCTTAAGTGAGAGGGAAAATGTTAGTTGTTTGTTAAAGTAGTTGTATAGAACTGCATTATGAAAAAAAAATTTTTCGCAAAAAAATATCGCACGCAAAATATCACGTATCATGGTCTGTGGAATCGATTCAAGAAAAAATCGAGGTCTAGAGAATTTACTATTCAAAAAACGAACACAACATTTTTTTTAATAAAAAAATCAAATCACGATTTTATAGTGTCAGATATCAATTCATTGGATCGATTCGATGTTTAATATCAACTTTACTATTTCTAAATATCGATCCCAGATCTACGTCCCTACACCGTAGTATAATTTTGATAACTAAAAGTCCCTTAGAATATAATATAAACAATTTTTTCAAATATAAATATTATCTTTATATCTAAATTTCTTCCGTACGTGTGTATGTCACTGAACTCCTCCTAAACGGCTAAACCGATAGTGATGAAATTTTGTGTGCGTATTCCAGTGGATCCGAGAATGTTTTAGATTCATAATTGGACCCGGTAGGTGGCGCTGCGGTTGATTTTTAGGATTTTTATTTATTATTAAGGCATGACAACGTTCCCGGGCCCACTAGTTTTATATAATTTGTCAATCTTATTTATTGTTCTATTTCATCTTTTGAACTATTGCACATATATACTAACATTATTAATATTTGAATATATAAGTAAAGACTTTCAACAACTCACTGCATTTTTTTTATCGTCTTTATTATATATATACATAAAAATGCCACAATATAACGCGAAACTAGAAAAATATGATATATGACTATATGAAACTTAAAATACTTGTTGGGTATGAACCAAAACGACTCCGGTAAATCGTAATCTACGATGCATGGTAAATCAAGTTATTATACGCTCATTGCACACGTTATTGTCTTATTATCTCCTTAATTACCACATTTCTTAAGAAATATAATTATAATAGTTATTTATATTCAATCATCTCCGTTGTGTAACGATTTGGGTAACCGAAAGAAACTGGAACTTTTGAAATTTTATAATCTAAAAATAAATTTCGCCTCCCTATACGTATAATTTTCCCTCCTTATATTCCAAAAGACTGTTCGACATTCGTTTCGACATGCCAGCGGCTATTTTTCAACATGGCCACATTTCTCGTCTTCAAGGAGTTCATTCTCTTATTTTGGAAATTAGATTATCGTGGACGGGTCTTGTTTCAGAGGATATTCTTTCCACAAATAGTCCGGTGATAAGAATGATCACCTTATTTAAGTTCCCTTAATGAACTGCGGTGTAACTTCTTCAAAATGAAGAGTTCGATGGTCACTAATTTCCCACAAACTATAATTAAGTCAAACTTTGAAAATGATTGTTCTTCTCACTTAAATCAGAAATATTATTTGCCATGTGTTTTATAAGAACAGTTGCTATCGCGAGGTGCGAAAGCACTATTACAATGAAATGTAACATATATTATATAACTGTACCCTCACAAAACACCCTCGATAATTTAATATACGTTCGCAAAAAAACATACACAACCTGAATTTCTTAAACGAAGTCTATAATTTGAATACTATAAAATGACCAAAGTTAACCATCTCATGTTTTAGACTAAATAAGACTAATAAAAGATTTTACAAAAAGCTTCTAAAGAGCATTAACAATGTGCTGAATAAGAACTTTAAAACACTACATCGAGCCGATCTTACCGCCAAAAGTTATGAATAATTGCGTCATCGATAGCGATATCTGTCCAGATTAAACCCTCTCAGCGTTATAATAAAAAAAGTTAAAAACGTATTGAAGCCTGGCTTTAAAAGGGTCTCATAATAAATGCACCGCGGTCGCTGAATGTTCGCCATCTTGCTCTTTTGTCTCGCTTTGGTTACGTTAGGTTAAGCTTGCGAAAAGAGATAACGCGAACTTGCCTCGGGCGAGCGCGGTGCATTTATTAGGAATCTTTTTTAAACCAAGTATTTAATACGTATTTAACTTTTTTGTAATAATACGGTCTATGTCATATTTGTTCAAGATAATAATGACTTCTTTAGATTGTACCAAAAATATAAACCTAGCTCTTCTAGATGACTGACCTGAATAGCTCGAATAGTTTTCCAAACTCGTGTGACAGTCTTTTAATGTTCATAGGGGCTTTCTGGAGCAAATAGATAATGATTTGATTTTCAATCGAGAACCGATAGTAGTCGCGTCTAAGTCAAATTCGTTTTCAACATCCGACAGTTTAATTACTTGCCTACATCCTCCTCGAAGTGCCTTTTACCACAACGATGTCTTGAGTAATCACTTACTATGTTGTTTTTTTAATATCATAGGAGACAAACGGACACTTGGGTCACCTGATGTTAAGTGATCACCACCGTCCATAGACACTTACAACACCAGGAGAGTCGCAAGTGCGTTGCCAACCTGTCTTGGGGGAGAGGTGGAGTAAGGGAAGGGGGAAGGGGAGGGGAGGTGGGCTTCCGGCGCTCTCACTGACCGAACGAAACGCAACAATGCGTGCACTGTTACGTCACGTCGGTTTTCTGTGGGAGGGCGGTACTACCCCGGTCGATCCGACCCATTCATGCTGAAACCATTAATAGCATCAGCGTAGCTCTACCACCGTTAATTGTTGTTTTTAACACTTTACTTCAACTTACTTCAACCAATATATAATTAAATTGCAAACAATACATACATACTAAACAGTGTTTTAGATGTAGTAATTAACTAGTATTGTCTTTAGATGTAGTAATTCTATTTATCTTAGTTCAATTCGAGAATTGATGGTAGCAAATAGGAATTTAATACGATTGAACATCACTATTCGTAGAACTAATTTAAATTACATCGCGTTTGTAGTGCGGTGTACTTAGGAAGGCCCGACAGGCCAATAGCGTAGTCAGTTCGAAAAAAATGATCCGGTTCCGATAGAAAGCGTTACTATCTTAATATTTAAAAATACAGTGTCATATTTGTCCACGATAAACTCCGACACTACTCAACCGATCATAATGAAAGTTGGCATTTATATAAAACTAACGGGCCCGGCAGACGTTGTCCCGCCCTGATTATATAAAAAAATCCTTGACAAATTATATACCGAAACCTTCCTCATTAATCATTTTATACACTGGTGAAAACCGCATGAAAATCCGTTCAGTAGTTTTCGAGTTTACCGCGAACAGACAGACAGACAGACGCGGTTGGGGACTTTGTTTTATACTATGTAATGGTATAATTTGGTCCAAGTTGAGAGACATGATATATTTTTATTTCAATTAATGGCCTAAGTATTTTTAATTACAAATTAAATAATTATCAATGTTGATTGTTGTTATTAATTGTAAATTTCACCAGTCTCGAACAAATGGCGATTTAATTTAGTTTATTGACAGAAAACTGCAGCATCGACTGTTACAGATACCTCATAGATGGGACAACGTTTTAATTTTGAAACTAATTAATCATAATTTTATTTCAACATGTTAATATACAACTGAGCCACAGCAACTCGTGGCCGGGTAAGTTAGCAATATGTAAGGAAATTAAAAGATTGAGATTTTTTGAAGACTACACAACTCGGTGTTAAGTCCATACATACTGTAAAGCGCATAACCAGCATAGTGCTAATTAGTTTGAAAGCAAATGGTGGCATATGAAATGTTGTCACAATATTTATTTATTTCTGCGAAACTAGCCCAAGATACAATTCAGAAAAAGCAATGCATTGTTGGTTAACCTGAAAGATTGATTATAATTTTTAAGCAAATTATAACATGCATAGCCATGAAACTTAGCTTAGCTTAGCGAAGTGGTTCACCGCGCTCGGTATTAAGGGTTCGATTCCCACACTGGAAATTATTTGTTTAATACCCAAACGATTGTTCTAAGTCTAGGTGTACTTTGTGTTATTTTATTGCGTGTTTTATTAATTTTATACTTTACTAACGGGCCCGGTGGAACGTTGTTCTGCCCTGATAATAAAAAAAAACACCTTGACAAATTATGCGTCCAGTGATGATCCAAACAAACAGACAGACGGTCATTTTTATTAAATTGATTTAAATTGGTTATATTGAGAGGTAAATATAAATGAATATTATATAAAAGAATTTAATTCATATAAATATGAAGAAAATATTCAACCCCTAAGAGGGTGAAATATCGTTTATTCGATTTTACCCACTTTGTATCTACGTATTTTCGTGAAATTGGGACCGATTTATTATATACATATTAGAAACCAGATGTATGCATGTATGTATGTAGGATGTATGTAATATGCGTCACTGTTAATATCAGCACCTCCAAATATCAGTATTTTATTAAATTTATTTAATTTTATTTTCTGTTTTGTAGTTGTATTTTTTATGAAAACGTGTTTTTTTAATTTTTTTAAACTATTATTTTTACGACTGAATATGAGCAGTCCCTTCGATGTCGTTATAACAGATATAACAGATAACAGATTTTGACTGTATTTTTTATTTAATTTGGTTAATTTAATAATTCAGTTATTTTTCGCTTTTTAGTGTCTTATTAGTTTTTCACATCGAAGGCGAATTTTCTTTTTTGGAAAAAAAAATTATATTACATATTCTTAGACAACTGCTACCTTTTTTTCTAAAATCTAAGAAGTACAGATACGTTACATTTACATTCTTATTACATATATCTATAGATATTGTCCTGAGATGATAATAAGAAAAGGGTAAACAATATACAGAAACCTTCCCAATGAAGCACTTTATCTACAGGTAAAGCCTGCATGAAAATCCATTCAATAGTTTTTGAGTTTATCACAAGCAGACAGACAGGCAGACAGACGGGGCAGAGGACTTTGTTTTATAATATTTAGTGATAGGTTTTACCGTGTAACCACAACTTCATCTTTATTTTTTTGTTATTGTAGCACGGCATAATGACTGCCGCTGTCACGCCGGCCTGCGAAAAGCTGGATATGCATAGGCTGATCCCGAAATGTGACCCGCAGAAGCGAATCACTATGACGGGCTTTTTCGCCATATACATGGTGGTTGCGACACAGTTGGGCTGTAAAACCCTACCACCCCGCTTTCGCCATTGCCTCGTTCGTTATTCAGCAGGGTGCACCTCGTGCAGGTGAGGTTGGCTTGGGTGTCTCAAGTCTTATGATGTTATTCGACACCCCAAACACCCATTACACCACAAATGGGGTTGTGAAGAGATGGTAAGAATGTTAAACTAAGAATTTCAAGTGCAGTTGCAAATTGTTTTAAAGTTAACATTTTAGACTGTGCGATAGATAAATATATCGTTAAATCAGGACTCGGCCATAAAACATGTTACAAAAGTGTCGATCATAACTGTGCACTCACACGCGATGCCATCCAAGCGCAATGTTATACAGCAGGATGCAATAAATCATCAACGAAGAGAGATGAATGGTCTTAGTTCATTTTAATAGCATCTTTAAGTGACGGATTTAGATGAACAGATTATATTTCCGAGAAATATACTACGTTTCATTGTTTAATATTATTGAATTACAACTTCTTTAGGCGCGACTAGGAGGTAATTGAACGATAATGCAACGGAAGTCAGTTACGTTTCTGTACCATCCGGTTTTTAAATATTTTTGATTTTGCCAATAAATAGTTATAAACAAATAAATCCATATTTTTAAGAAAAGTATTTATAAAAAATATTACATTGAATAATAATAATAATCATACGATAGAATGAATTATGTATATATGGACGCGCGACCGTGCTGCCATATGGTTTCAATGTAAGTAAGTAACAAGTTAAATCAAAGCTTCATTATCTGTAGTTACATAGTTTTACTTCAATCGCATGTGACGTTTACACGCACTCATTTTTTTACAATTTTTTTTTAGCTACCAATCTTCTATATCATTGCTGCCATTGTTAAGTAGGTAATAATATTACAAGTGCCTTACGATAATTACAATGTTCTAACAAGATGGCGGCTCACTTGTTAGAACTTTCCTAGGAGTTTTTGTGACATCTTAGAATACATGTTCCGTGGTATTATTTCCTATCGACTTCACTTATGCACAATAACCCAACTATATTACGTAAAATGCCATCAATATTACAAAATATAGGGTCAATAACACTATATCATGAATAAAATCCACGACATGACAGACTAAGTTCCCGCCAAACACTCCAAATGCAATTTATGAATTACTTATTATTAGAGAATGCGATCATAATTGCAACAATTAATAACGTAATGTATTATTCATACATAAATTATCGATCACGCAATTATTCCTGTGTTCATTATTCGTTATTGTTATTGATAGTGGCAATGGTCGGCCGATGTTATCCTAAATACGCGACAATCAATAGATGTGAAAAAGAAGGTGCACTTCATGTTACTCACACCATTGTGTTACAATATGTCAGACGATACAAAAAGCAATTAATTGAACAGAATAATAGACACGTGTTATATTATTCACGAGGTCCACATCTAGTACTTCCTACTTCTACTACTTCGTAGTCGTTGTAGTGGTGAGGTTTTGTCACAGACATTTCCAAAAATGATTGTAATATATATACATATAATTATTTTTATTGGTCGCAATAATTGTTTACACAAAAATCTGAAAACTACAAGTAGAATATTGTTTTGTAAAATAACATAATAGCGTTATTCATTATCGATATGGAACCATGACTACTATTTATGCATATTATGACTTTTATTATTAGATATATTTTGTCCCATATTTAGTCATTATTTCAACTAACTCTGCCTAACTCTTTATCACACCGCGTATTGATAAAGACGGAGACATACCAATTACTCGCTTCTTGACTCCACCAATCAACCGTATCCGGTGTTAGAGACAATTCGATTTTTTTTTCTTTGTCATTGACACTGATTATCCACGCTTTTTATTTCGTTTTTGACGGTTGCGGTTTCGATTGTCTGACTGTCTTCCTGTTTGTATCGGTTATATTATTATTCGTGGACCGTGAAAATAGTCAAGCAACGGATTATACTGAATGGGCATTGTTATATTGTAGCAAGTATGTGAGATTTCTTAACGGGAACTTGTTTGATAAGATTAAGGAATGTTTTTTATAACTTCATCCGTGTTATTACCAAAAAAAAGTTAAATATGTATTAAATACTTGGTTTAAAAAAGTTTCGTAATTAATGCACCGGGCTCGCCCGACGCAAGTTCGCGTTATCCTTTTTCACAAGTCTAACCTAACGTAACCAAAGCGAGACGAAAGAGCAAGATGGCGAACGTTGTGCATTTAATATGAGATCTTTTTAAAGTAAGGGTTCAATACGTATTTAACTTTTGTGTAAAGACACCGTGCAAGTGATTGGTAAACGCGTTAAATGAAGACGGGACTGGTTCAAAAGTGCAGCTGCCGGAACACATCAATAAATGCTTGGTGACATAAGTTTAACTGGAAGGTGGTAAGATATACTAGGCACTCTTATAATTACACCCTACAACCGTACTGATGCATCCAAGATGGTTGCCCAATTGTTAGAACTTTTCAGGTAGTTTTTGCGGTCAGTCAAAATACATGCTCCATGGTATTACTTCCTATCCACTTGACTTGTGCACAATAACTAAATTACATTACGCAAAACACCACCAACATTACAAAACATAGAGCCAAATAACACAAGAATATGGATAAAATATAAAATCCACTACATGACGTTACAAGATCCCGCCGAAAACTCCTACGATATCTTCATTTAATCTATAAAGTTATTAAAGTTTTCAGACATTACGATTTTAATAAACACTACGCGTACAAGAGACTGGAGGTAGACATACAGTCATAAGTTACTTGTACTTACAAGTACGAACAAAATGTGCTACGTTGATGCGAGCGAAACCGTACGCAAAAACTAGCAATATTATAAACCGTGGCGAATATCTGCAGTAACACGAAGATGATGCTTTTGTTTAGCATCGTCGGCGGTTCGCAAATCCGATATCCAAGCATAACGGATAAAATGTTAACACAGGGTTGGCAAAACTTTAACGAACTAATTTAATTTCCTAGATCAGTACTTAGATGGCGGGTACCGCCTGAGAACATCGCATCACAGTGGATTTTTGTTGTATTTTTCGATTAAAATGTTTCTTGTAGTACAAGAGTTTCACTTCTATCGGGTGTGTTTACGACATACCCAGTTCTTTTTTCTTCAATTTTAGATTAGTCAGTCAGTGCCCTCCGAAGAAGCTAACTGCTTTCAGCAACTTCTTCTTTCTTTCAGCAGTACCACGATAACTAAATAAAATTACTTTTATAGAAGGATAGGTTGAATATACAATAGCGCAGGCAAAGGCGTGGGCATAAGCTAAATGCAAAATAAAGATAAATTACATATGATTATAAACATAAATAATAATTTCTTCAAGAGGAAAGTAAATAGGTTATTGAAGGGTCGGCAACGCGCAAGTGACACCTTTGTGTGTTGCAAGCGTTCATAGGCTGCGGTGACTGCTTAACATCAAGCGGCCCACATGCTTGTTTCTACCATCGTGATATTTAAAAAAAGCCACCACATGACATCCTAAGATCCTGACAAAAACTCCGGTATTGATTTCACAAAAAACTTTTACATATGGTTTCAACGACCCAATGCATAGACACTTTCAATAAAAAGAGGATATAGCAGCTGTTGATGTGGTCCAGGCAGAAATAACAAACAAACATAAGATAAGAAAATATTCAGGAAAATAAAAATACTAATATTATAAATATGTAGGATTTATTTGTTTAGTTGAATGCGCTAATCTCAGGTACTACTGGTCCGATTTGAAAAATTCATTCAGTGTTAGATAGCTCATTTATGGAATTCGTGGAAGGCTATATATTACCACAATAGGAGCGAAGCACCAATCAAGAATGTTTCCGTACCGTTTCTTTTTGCCTTACCGTTCCTTTTTTCCTTTTAAAATCATCTGCTGTGTGTTAGCGTAGGCCGAAAGTAAATATTCCACGCAGACAAAGTCGCGGGCAGAAGCTAGTGTCTATATAAATAAAACTCAATTGCCGAGTGTACGTAAACGGAAAGTATGTAAACACATCAATACGTATATATATATATATATATTGTTAATTATTCTTTCGTTGTTTGTAATTGTCAGAATAAAGGTTCTGTGAAAGAAAGAAAGAAAGATAATTGTAGACATAGTTATAAAAAAAATCTACAAAAATTCCCTTAACCATAAAAACAGTAAAACTATGACAGAGAGCTAGGCGTCAGCGTACTTTCCCCTGTAAAAACGGCGTTCGTTTTTGTACTCGTAAAATATGAAGATCATAAAAAAAACTAAAAACCTTATCAACGGCAATATTTGAACTTCGTTCTCGGTTTACAAACTGGTAATCTTAAAAAAATAAATATTTAACATGAACCATTAAAATTGGGCTTAGCTCATTTTGAAATTAACGTTGACCTGCCTTGATAATAAAAAAAAAGGATCAAAAATTCTACCGCAGCGCCATCTACGGGGTCCAATAGTGAATCTAAACCATTCTCGGATCCACTGGAATACGCACACAAAATTTCATCAATATCGGCCCTGGCGTTTAGGAAGAGTTCAGTGACATACAAACGCACAGAAGAAATTTCTATATATACATATAATATTAAATTATATACATATAATTAGAGCATGTACGTTTTATTCAACTAATTAACAACGTACAGGAAATACAACATAGTTAACGTTGGACCTACATATTGTAAGAGGTAATCGTCTGCTGATATTACTATAAATAACTCTTTGAAAATATTTGTTTTCGTTACATACATATGGTTTTCCTCATGTTCAAACTCGCGAATGGATTGAATTCTTTACATATTATGTGGGTTCTTAGGTTCTTTCTAGATGCTATATTCAGGGTAATTAATACAAAGATAACTTGGTTTCTTTTGCAACCAATCTTCTAGTAGATTATTACTGTCATTGTCGATCAGGTAATGAATGATATTAAAACTTTTTAGCTATCATTTCAATGAACTAACAAGATGGTGGCCGTCTTGTTAGACGTTCCCAGGGAGGTTCTATGGCAACTCAGAATTCATGCACCGTGTGATATTATTTCCCACCCACTTTACTCGTGCACAATAACCGAACTATAATTACGTAAAACACCCGTTACATATATTACAAAATATCGAATCAAATAACCGTTAATTGGTTTTCTTTGAGGAAAAGTCTATGGTTACTGTTTTCTACGGTATTCACTTTTAAGATACTTTTATCTCTTTCTATTTGACTGCTCTCTCTTTTTCACTTGTATAGTGTAGACAAAAACCTAAATGCCATAAACATATATAGACCAGTGGACGGCAGACTCATCATCCAAAATGACGAAATAAAAACTATACAAAACTGAAATTTATAGAAAAATCCATTTTTTAACTAATCTATACTTTAGAAAAATGTATCTACATTTTTATCTAAACTAGTGGGCGCCCAGAGATCGACATTCGACCATAGTTCATTGATTTTTTAAAGTTTGAATTTTATTAGGGTTCTTTTGTCAAATTGTTATAATATCATTGTAGAATGAAAAAGGGTAATTGGAACGTAAGAGTAAAACAATACATACAGTCGAGCATAGCAACCTCGTTTACAACCTTTTTTGAAGTCCTTTATTGACAGATGTCAAAATGTCTTTTTTATTTACATGTGTATATATGTTGTGTAAAATTGAAGCAGTAGCGTGAGTAATGAATATTTTAATTAATTTACTGTACTTCTAATGCACTTTATATAAACTTCCTGCACTTCTCCTCCATATAACTTTAACTATGCCAAATGTCACGTTCATCCGTTCGCGCATTTCTCTCAAAAAGAAATACAAAGTTTAGGCTTCATGTATTAATATATCTAAATAATTAGACTTAAAAGTACACATGCATTTTTCTGTAGGTTTACGATTCAAATATGTTTACTCGTTTCTTACAAGGCAAGTTAATAGGTAATATATACACATGGGTGTGCACTATACACTTTGTGACAGAGCTGCAACTAAGTAGTGAAAGAGCCGCATGAGATTGCCGCGATTTGCCGATCACTGGGTTCCTAAACTTTAAAGATAATGGAACATCAACCAAATACCTTTTATTTTATGGAATCCCATATCAAATGATTAAAAATCAACACTGAAATTTATATAAGAACTTTTTTTTATTGGAATGTGTTATATAATTGAAAGACATTATTCTTAAATTTGTAACCGTGGTATTATTTAAAAGCTAATTGTATAATAAATAATTTTGGCGGAACCCTGATAACTATTCAACGGAACCCAGTTTGGGAATCCCTGGTATAGACTACTGGACAGTGTTCTGTAAAAGCTAGTGGGTACCTTGAAACATCTTCTCGTTTTAATTATCACCTCTAAACTTTTTATCTTACATGATTGTCAGAAAGGATAACTTCTCCTTCTCAGTTTAGAAATTCATCAATTAACCTAATACATGACAGAAACAACAACAAAAAAAAACTCACCATCAAATTGTCGACGGAATTGTACCCGCATATGACATAACCCATCACCTTGTTCGCCATCACTTATCACCGAACCACAACAACAACACACACTGCACGTTTATATTTGAAACCACATAATTCTTATAAGATTCTCGCACCGTCTCGCTCCCACGCGACCAGTGCGACAGAGAGAGAGCTATCCAATTAACAAGAAACTGACACACACACACGATACGTTACCGATGTATTAGTATTATTTTTTCACAGCGTACACACGGTGAGAAAATATTCCATTTAGTGTAGTCATTTAATCACGAATTCTCAGCGTAATGTGACAACTCGCCTGTGACAATTAACGCAATTATTGTAGTATCGAGTGTACATAAACACGTCAGAGTTGTACGGTTGTCTCCGAGTGACTGATTGATTGAGACGAGACGGACGCGAGTATAAGACGACCGCAGAATATCCCGCGAGCGACGCGACCGCGCGCCTCCTTCTAGCGCGTTCCCACACTACATTCGGGATCGAAAATCTGTACTCAGAATAGGGTCGTCACAACGTACTTACAACATTTTATATCTTGCATAGAGATAAAGTGATTGAGGTATACCGTTGTACGCGCATCACTAAAAAACAGACACTAACTAGCTCGTTAAAAAGATTATCGCTATATCTTCATTATGAAAACAAGTCGAGGTAGTCATAAGAACTGCCGCCAGAAGTAAAAACTCAAAACAATGGAATAACTATGTTCTCTTTTGAATGTTGTCTGGATTATTTAAATTCCATAATTTGTGAATTAAAATTATTAACGTTAGCCTGGTTTTCACATCTATTGATACTCCGAGTAATAGTTAAATAAATACATTTTTATACAATCTATTTATTCAATAAATATATTATGTGCTATACAAGCTCAATACAAAATATCAATATTATATGTACACAGACCGCGTCCGCTGTATTACGCGTGTCTAGCCTGGCGCCAGCACAATACGTCACGAGCATGTCGGCGTCATCGGTGACGCAAACCCATAAGTTTTTCCCCTAACAAAAGTCTCTCAACGTGGCTAAGGAAGTTTTCACTTAAAAAATAAGGTTCCGCGCAACTATAATAAACTAAGGAAGCAGTATCCATCACCGAGCGTTTGCACTAAATAAAAAATTTTGCTAAATTCCACGCGGGTAAATTCGCCGATAATTTAATATACCGATACATTGACTTTTCTAGACCATTTTAATATACTCATATAATAAATTAAATTATCTTCTGCTGATATTCTGACTAACCAATACAACGATTTTACCGATATTGACGAGAATTTCACTTGCAATTAGAGAGAATCCAGAGTCTACTAAACCACATTTCATCACGCTTTTTCCAAAGAGCGTAAACACAAGTGCTACATTTAACAGAGGTGATATGAAGTCGGCAATTACATTTATAAAAAAATGCCTCCAATTTCTACAGATAAATAATAATATCACTACATATTATAAAACAAGGTCTTCTGCCACGTCTGTCTGTTCGTGATAAACTCAAAAATTACTGAACAGATTTCATGCGGTTTTCACCAGACGATAAAGTGATTCATGAAGAAGTTTTAAGTATATAATTTGTCTGTTTTTTTATTATCAGGGCTAGACAACGTCCGCCGGGTCCCGCAAATTTCTGGAGATACTTACAAACAAATAAAATTGACAACCCTATTTGAGGATAAACAAATGTTATTATATTTTAAATTATACAGACATCTTGGTATTTGATTGATTATATATATTTGTATGTTGTGACCACGGATTTATATGCTAACAAGTTATATATCCAATTGATCGCGGACAAAGTCACAGACGGCCGCTAGTGTATTTAAGGGAGTGAATTTATTTTATAACGCCGTACATGAACGAAGGTGAAACGCCAACTGTTCTAGTGTAAATAAATAATGTATGACACTTAGACAACTTATTTGCAGACATGGCCACAACTTCAAGGCGATATGGAATTCCTAACCTTGGATTTATATTTTTTACATCGAATATATTGAAAGGTCTGTCTGTAGGTGGTAGAGCCACGCTGAAGCTATTACTGGTTTCGGAATGAATGTGTCGGCTCGCTCAGGGTACCACCACCCGACCCACAGAAACACCAACATGAAATACCAGTGCTTGCATTGTTGCGTTTCGTTCGGCCAGTGAGAGCTCCCGAGGGCCACCTCCCCCTCCGCCAACGCACTTGCGACTCTCCTGGTGTTGCAAGTGTCTATGGACGGTGACGGTCACTTAACACCAGGTGACACTCATTTGCCCACTATGATATTTAAAAAAAACTATTGAAAGATATCTGATGGTGAGTTCTTTATATTGCTATAGTATCATCATCCCGAAGGAATGGGCATAATCCCCTCACGTCAGACTACTATGTATTGGCGATATCAAAATTTTTTTATATCATATATGGCAAACGAACAGATGGGTCACTTGATCTTAAGTGATCACCACCGTCCATAGACACTTGCAACAACAAAGGAGTCGCAAGTGCCAGCCTTTGTTTGGGGGGAGGGAAAGGCAAGGTGAGGGGAGAGGGAAAGGGAGGTGGGCCCCCGGTGTTCTTACTGACCGAACGTAACGCAACAATGCAAGCGCTGTTACTTCACATCGATTTTCTGTAAGAGGGTGGTACTACCCCGGACGAGCCGACCCATTCATGCTTCCGATAAATCCACAGTTCTTGGTATTATAAGAACATTTCTCAGGTTCAGGTTTCCTCACGAAGTTTTCCTTCACCGATAGTGTGACCAATTTGAATTAGTAAATGTACGCGAATTCCGAAAAATCCATTGGTACATGGCGGAGTTCGAACCCGCGGACATCGGGATGATATTCGACAGGTCAAACCACTAGATCACCTGGATTCGCCTATAACTATAGTATTCATTATAATAGACATAGAATAACAAAGCTGCCAACAAGTGTAAGCGGTTTTATAATTCTATGATAATAGAACTCAAGAAGTTGTTTGTTTGTTTGTTTGAACACGATGTTCTCCGGTAACCGAGATTCTTTCTTTATTGTATAGCTTATTTATTAAGGTAAATTTAGATTATTTAATATCACTTTTTTTCAAACAGTCAGCAGAAAAAGTTTAATAATAAAAAAAAGGCTGGCTATTTACAAAAGCTGTTCCTGGAAGTTAAGATCTCGGAGTCTTAAAAATCAGCCGAGGGGTTATCTCAGATCGGGCATAGAATCTTGTACACCCGACGCTGAAACCACCACCCAGACGATAACATTCACGACATTCAAAAAGAAAAGTAACATGAAACAAAAGGAAAGTTCGAGTAAATCTCTTTGATGGGAGCAGCAGTTACGTAAAGCGAGCTGACAATAGGATATCTCCGGCAAATTATACCAACAGTTTCCCACGCTTGTTATTATAGACTAGCTGGTACCCGCGGATTCGACCGAATATAGCAAAAAAATTATATGTTCAGTATTAGGGGTAATTCAAGTTTTACTTAAGCCCTAAAGGTGGGAAGGCGGGTCTTTGATCTACTTATTCTTGATGACATTGGGAATGAGGGATACGAACGTATAGTTCTGATATGCGAGACGCGCAGTCTAGAGTGAAAAATCCTCATTTCCAGACTGCTGACCATAAGTCAGTAAGGACATTAGAACATATAAAAATATATCTATATAAATATTTACGTAAGCGTGGAAGGGGGTTAAGAGAATTGCTTACTTTTAATGAGTAGGGGAGACAGGGGTCAGAAATTAACAAAAAATCTGCTTGAAATTGAACAGGTCATAAAGAGTTTCGTTGGTGACTCATAGTACTGGACACTGGTTTCTGAGTTCATTACATTTACGCGCAACCCTAACCGTATTCTCTATATCTAAATATATATGTGGCAGCAGTTTTGGGTTCACACACGAACCCAATGTCGGAATAAATATGATAAAAATTCATGCGAGAAATAATTTTATGTAAAACTCATTACAAGATAAGAAAACTTATTTATTTCTGAGAACACTAGGTATTATAAATCCTTTGAAACCGCATCCAGCGAAGCTCAATTGAGATAGCATCGCGTCTTGACCTCTCGAGTTATCATTCCGCCGCGCCCGAAAAGAGGTCGACAGCCTCCAACCTTCCCGAATTCTGGAGTCGTTCCGCTTAAACGGCGCCGATTGAATTTGACAAGGTTTTTAATCGGTCGGATTATAATTTGGGCGCGCGAATGCGGATCAAATTAGTTCTATAGAGGCCATCTGTATAATTATAAAATTCGTTGTAAATGACATTGATGTACTATGTAGTAAAAAAATAGAACGCGAACAGTCTCCGTCGCTTCCTAAAGTCATTAAATACTATAATTAGGTTCTAAAGTGCAAAATATAGTACGTTAACCAGTTGATTTATCATGTACTACTTTCTGCCCGCGACTTCGTCCGCGTGGAATAGTTACTTGAAGGTAACGCTAACTTTAACTCGCGACTTCGTTTACGTAAAAGGTGAAAATATATTTAAATAATACGTACGTTAACCACGATTTTGAAACATTCTTCATTGGTGCTCCGTTCCTATTAGTCTTAGCGTGATGATATATAGCCTATAGCCTTCTTTGATTAATGAGCTATCTAACACTGAAATAATTTTTCAAATCAGTCCAGTAGTTCCTGAGATTAGTGCGTTCAAACAAACAAACTCTTAGTATAATATAGATGGGTATAGTAGTTTCCCTGGATCGTATGGTTCAACCTATTAACCTATATAAATGTAATTATTGACTTCTACGTCATTTTTTTAATAAAGTCAAAGCTACTACCGATTTGAATATCATCATCATGAAAGCAGTTGATAAGAAACATAATTTATAGCGTTAACTTCCTTATTCATTATAAAAGCGACTGTGTGTTTGTTTGTTACGCTTTTACGCTATAAGTATTCAACCGAATATCACGAAATTTTACATTCATTTGTTAAAGATATAGGAAAGAACATACGGAACCTTTCCTCCAGAAATAGGTACTGTTCCGAATGGAAAGGCCTATTGCGAATCGGATAGGCGACCTATCCGAGGTATCAGCTAGTATTAAATAATCTGACTTGATTGAACCAATGCTGCATTTTTTATTTTATTTATGTCATAGGAGGCAAACGGACAGGTGGTTGACGGTCACCTGATGTTAAATGATCACCACCGTCCATAGACACTTGCAACACCAGGGGAGTCACAAGTGCGTTGCCAACCTGTCTTGGGGGAGAGGGGGAGTATGGGAAGGCGGAAGGGGAGGGAAGGTGGGCCTCCGGCGCTCTCACTGACCGAATGAAATGCAACAATGCAAGCACTGTTACTTCACGTCGGTTTTCTGTGAGAGGGTGGTAGTACCCCGGACAAGCCGACCCATTCATGCTGGAACAATTAATAGCTTCAGTGTAGATCTACCACCTACTATTGACGTCAAATGCACTGTGTTCCTGAAATCAATGATAGACAACCATAGGTGACCAATTAAAAATATGTTTACTTCCATAACAGTTTGTAAATTATCTGATATGAAGGGGTCCTTATTTTTTTGAAATGAAACCTTTTACGGGGAAGTTTTGAAATTCTGATCAGTAACCCGTCTGGGTGACGAAAAATGGTGGGGATATACACTGTGTCAGGTATTGTTGAAAACACTGGTTTTCGTCCGATCACCGAAGTTAAACAATGTACGGACGCGGTCACACAACACCGCCTCACGTTGGCTTATTCAATTTAATTAAAATGTTGCACTGTGATATGAAAGTTTCACTTCTATCGTGTGTCTTAACGACTCAGCATATTTTTTTTAATGTTTACAATAATTCGACTGACGAGATTCGATGAATGATCAATCGAGACGAGACGACGGTCTCGACGGGGCAAACGATCGAGGACGCGGTGTGACCCCATTCCAAATGAAATAGATACGGCACGATAACATATGCTCGCGAACGTCTACTTGTTTTGATACAAATGTACGACTTGGGGCATTCAATATAATCGAGATTTTTCATCAATAATAACGAGATATACAGACAAACTCATGTTGAAACTGGTATAATAATTATACATCATAGTACAAAGTAATAGGTCAAGATCAAAATAAAAAAATACTTTATACAATTTAGATCCTAATAAGGCGCTAATGGACGTCAAAGTTACCACTGTCTCTGACAAACAACCCACTCATTCTCGATGAACCGCCAGGAAACTCGATCTGGTTTATCTCTTCATATTATATACTAGCTGACCCGAGCCCACTTCGTTGGGCGGTAATAGGCTTTATCAAGCTCTACAACTTTTGTCTAGAACTCGATCATATATCTCTTCATCGTTAAGGCAGCGTTCGTAACAAACATTTTCGTTTAACCGTATTTTCTCAGATTTTGCAAATCTGACTATACCACAAAAAAGTCTTATCATTTTTCCGGTTTAATATGTAAACACACAAGTAATGTGGCTTTTTATTGGTAAAATAATTTTCAAAATCGGTTTAGTAGACGTCACAATCGTCACATATATTTTTTTTTTTCTTATCTACAGACTCTCGGTCCGCACCATTTTTTTGCTATAGTTTTATTTAATATGTAAGTTAAAAATCGTAATTGTGAGCATCTATTGGGTAGTTTTTTTTAATATATATATATTTATTTAACTGTTTTAGACGTTATTGCCTTTATGGCGGTTTCATTCCGGTCCCCTATCGCCATCTTTAAGTTATAATCCACAATATGCCGCGCCGGAGCGTCCATGGCC
The DNA here is from genome assembly GCA_015888305.1 of Antheraea pernyi. Lineage (NCBI taxonomy): Eukaryota > Metazoa > Arthropoda > Insecta > Lepidoptera > Saturniidae > Antheraea > Antheraea pernyi. The sequence continues at coordinate 113,464 of MU158903.1, read as the reverse complement.
CGATGGATGAACCTACTAACCGCGTCATCAGTCACGTCGGTATAGTAGACACAGGTGTGAGTGTGTCTGGATATTGCCACTATAGCATGTGAAACACTATCGTGGATTTGATGTGGTATGAATAATCTTAGCACCTTGCTCATTAAGGGGCATGAATCGAGGCATACCGGGTACTCTACATATATATTACAACTGGCTAATCCCGCGACTATTTGCGCCTGAATCATTTAATTATTGTTAAACGTTATTTTTTAGTTAAAACTTTTTATAAAGTGAAACTTATTTCATCGCCTCAATTTTTGTCGTCCGTCTATCGCGTGTCGCGTTACAGCCGGCCGCGGAGTAGGGGTAAAGTGAAAGACTCTCGGCGGGACACCAAAGACCATATAAAATATGTTTAATTGTGTGTATGTGGTAGAGCCACGCTGAAGCTATTATTGGTTTCAGCATGAATGGGTCGGCTCGCCCGGAGTAGTATCACCCTCTCACAGAAAACCGACGTGAAGTAACAGTGCTTGCAATGTTGCGTTTCGTTGGATCAGTGAGAGCGCCGGAGGCCCACCTCCCCTTTCCTCTCATCTCCACTCCCCGCCCCTTTCCTGTCATTTCCTCTCCCCTCCCCGCCCCACTACACCGGAACCCCAAACAGCCATCAGCAAACAGCGGCCATCTATAACAACGACACTGCCCAAGTCATAGCAGGAGTAATGACGGGTAGCTACATGACCGCTTACAATTCCACCAGCGGTTTCGTACTAGGGAAAGAAAATGAGACACGGGAAGCAACTCAACCTCAGAAGTTCGAAGCGCCCCCGGAGGATTCAATCGTAGTAGTCGCTCGGTGCACAAGAATCATGCTTGAAGAAAAGATTCTCGAGAGGGTAAAAACCACCTCGAGGGTTCTAAATTTCCCTAGTACGAAACCGCTGGTGGAATTGTAAGCGGTCATGTAGCTACCCGTCATTACTCCTGCTATGACTTGGGCAGTGTCGTTGTTATAGATGGCCGCTTCCGCTTCCTCTAGTCTAGCATCTCTCAAGTCCACGAGTCCCAGATGGTGGGCCTCTAGGATTTGTGTACACGTCAGTGTGTTTACTTTAATCGTGGCTTCGAGTATGGCTTTGAACTCGAGTATAGCATTTTCCATATGATCCAGTGGTCCCGAGACAGGAATTTGGATGGGTGGGATGACTTGCCCCATGTCCGCTCTGGTTTTCTGTAACTGCGGTTTAAATTTGACCTTTGGAACTTTGGCATGGTTCTTGAACACACTATCCGTTAAATCGGTAACGTGCTTTGGGACTTTGTTATAAAACCTAACACTATTACCAAAAAATGTGTTTTTGGTCTTAGTGAGACCAAACCATGGAGCATAGAGTAATCGGTCACGCTGTAATGGCTTAATTGATCGTGTGTTCTCGGATCTTTCGGTGAAAGAAAACATCGTGCTGACACCTTAGCATGGTATAGTGCTTTTTGTAAGTTCGTTTATCTAGCTACCACCCTCAAATTGAAAATCTGTTGCCAAGCAACAAAATCAAAATACTCTTTATTCAATTTAGGCCCTGACAAGGCACTTATGAACGTCAAAACTAACACCGGTTCGGAAAACAACCCACTCATCGAGAAGAACCGGCAAGAAACTCGATCTGGTTTATCTTTTCATAATAACTAACATTTTTTTATTATTACAACATAATAGACACATAAAGCTACATTCGTTTTTAGTGGCTACACAGAGAGAAGCGTCACTTCCAGACGTCGCTATCGTTCACATACTGTTGTCACAACTGTTGGTGTGTTCGGGCAATTGCACTATAGAGCCAGTCCCCCCTCTAGTTACCATATTAGACCAAATCGTCATTTATCCAATTTTTGGTCGATTACCCACGGACACAGGCTTCAGTTCCTAGTGTGAGAACCTACAGTTGATTTTTATGCCGTGTAAATCATTTTCGTTAAATAAAGACTTTTTAAATTTTTGATCGTGCGATGAAATTGTGATCAAACTCTAATACTTATGAAATTATTAAAAAACCGAACTCTATAGTGGTAAAGAGTAAGCGAGACATATATACTAAGCAGTTCGTGTATCTTTTATTATTTTGTAAGAACATACTGAATATATTGGACCCCGAAGTTGACATCATGTGAACAAAATTTTAAGCAATATTATAACCTCTAACTATAACACAATAAGACAAGTGGTTTTTTTTTATGATTGCGTCGTTTTTTTCTATAAGAAGTGAGAATATTTGATGTTTGGGATATAGTCCGGTGAAATGGTAAAGGTTTGTAAGACCAATGGCGTAGTCAGTTCTAGGTGGCAGAGTCACGCTGAAGCTATTACTGGTTTCAGCATGTATGGGTCGGCTCGTCCGGGGTAGTACCACCATCTCATTGAAAACCGACGTGAAGTAACAGTGCTTGCATTGTTGCGTTTCGAACGGTCAGTGAGAGCGCCGGAGGCCCACTTCCCTTTCCTCCTTCTCCGTCCCCTCTCTCCCTTCCCCCCAAACACAACAACGCACTTGCGACTCTCCTGATGTTGCAAGTGTCTATGGTGGTCACTTAACAACAGGTGACCCGCCAGTTTGTTTGCATCCTATGATATAAAAAAAATGACAAAAAGAAAATGTTTGGAGAATATTCTGTTACACGCTTACCCTTCTTTTGGCATGGAAAAGATATTTAGCGAAAGATATAATTAATTACTATTAATAATAATCCAACAGGACCTTCGAACTAAAATGCGGCGCTAAAATAATCCCTTTAAGAAATTAACCTATGGTTTACCACACCCAAACGAAAATAGACAGCGACCACATACAACAATATCTGGATAGCATCCACAGTATAATAAATAACAATAGACATAAAAACCGGCCCAGGCTATTCGTTCGCTAAATTTCAAATACTCCGACACCATAGTGCAAGCATGTTTCAGTAGTAAAAATCAACTCAGGTGGTACAAATCAAGAATAATAATTGCATTGTTCTTGTTGTTAATCTCTTTGCAGAGTTATTAGTGATGATGCTAAAGTAGTAATTATAATATATCTTAAGAAGATACTTAAAATTTATGAACGACAAATTAGTTAGATTTTACAATTACCATCAAAAACATTTAAAAACTTAACTCCAGGAATACATTTACGAAATAAACGCATATTTACTTGACATAAAGTTGTAACTTTAATGTTAACTTTTGTATTATTGTTTTAATTTGACTTCAATCTCACCTGGTGGTATAAGAACAATTGGTACAAAATGGTAACCCGCAATTTTAAGAAAAATGGGTCATAATTGCAGCTGTCGGAGTAAACTTTTATAGGTGCTTGGCGGCAGATTTTCAACTTGAAAGTGGTTAAGTTATAGCCACAGCCACGTGTGGCCGGGTCAGCTAACAAGCTATAAATTCCTTATTTCTAGATTTGTTAACTGCTTTTTATTTTTTTTATATCATACTCCTATGATATAAACGAACATGTGGGTCACCTGGTGTTCAGTGATCACCACCGTACATAGACACTTGCAACACCAGAATCGTCGCAAGTGCGTTGTCAGCCTGCGTTTGGGGCAGGGGGAGTGGGGGAAGGGGAGGGGAGTGAAGGTGGGTTATCCGGCGCTCTCATTGATCGAACGAAACGCAACAATGCAAGCATTGTCACTTCACGTCGGTTTTCTGCGAGAGTGTGGTACTACCCCGGGCGAGCCGACCCATTCATGCTGAAACCAGTTATAGCTTCAGCGTGGCTCTACCGCTACTTGCTGTCCATGAATCAATAAGGAAAACAGAATAGATTAATATATGCTTATATAATTATGTCCGAAGTATGGGGGAGGGGTTAGAGCATTACTTACTTTTGCTGATCAGCGGAATGGGGCGGTCGAAAATTACAACAAATTCTGCATACGTAATACTTGAACGCGACCCCTACTAACAGGTAAATTACATTGGCGTGCAATATAATGTAGTCAAAATTAACAAATTGACTCACTACCAGTTACGATATTACACTACGGTAACTATACTAGCACAATGATAAACGAAATTATTGCAGATTTATTACATATAGCCTGAGCCAAAACAGCGCGTCTGTGTTCCAAAAACAATACACAGTTACTTCGTTGTATTTGGTTTACGTATAATGTGTAACATATTACATTGATATAACGAATAAATATTGAATACATATATGAAATAATAAAATCGCCAACATTCTTGTTGACACGAACAGGAATTGCATAGATATAAAATATATGTTTATATATCGCGTGCGGCAAATTTTATAGATGGTTAAAATGTTGATAACTGGCTGCGTCGATTAAGATTATTCAAAATCAGGAGGGCATCTGGATAATGTAAATACAATTCTATTATACATTTCATTACAAATATATTTTTTAAACAATTAACATATACCGTGTTATTAAAAAAAAGTTAAATACGTATTAAATGCTTGATTTAAAAAAAAGTTTCCTAATAAATGCACCGCACTCTCCTGTGGCAAGTTCGCGTTATCCTTTTTTACAATTCTAACCCAACGTAACCAAAGCGAGACAAAAGAACAAGATGGCGAACATTCAGCAACCGCGGAGTATTTAATATGACACATTTTTAAAGCCAGGGTTCAATACCTATTTAACTTTTTTGTAATAACACCGATAATGTTTAATTATTACATTTAACAAAAATTGACAGAATTTATGACCCGACTAGATAGTATATGTACCTAAGCACTTGATATACAAAGACCCGAGATGCACACTTAACGTCTCACAGCCGGCACACAAAAATAAGTGCAGAATTTTGCATTATGCACTCATTTCAACTAGTCGCGCGTCGCTTGCGTTCTTGCACAAACAACTTTAAATCATTCAAGTAAGGTTGAATTTGCAAAATCATAAGTTTTTTTTTTATCATAAGAGGCAAACGAACAGGTGGGTCACCTGATGTTAATTGATATTTACCATCCATAGACACTTGCAACACTTCTAGAGTCGCAAGTGCGGTTGCCACCCTATATTTGGGGGAGGAGGAGAGGGAGAGGATGTGGGTTATCCGGCGCTTTCACTGACCGAGCGAAACGCAACAATGCAAGCACTGTTACTTCACGTGGGTATTTCTGTGGGTCGGGTGGGAGTACCACGGACGAGCCGACCCATTCATGCTGAAACCAGTAATAGCTTCGTGTCTCTACCACCTCTAATTTCGTCTTGGGTATTTATATGTCAATGACCTAAACATACTCTACTCGCTGTGTCACAGATCCTTATGTTGTAATTTCTCTCCAATATATCTGTAGCATGACCCTAGAACAACGATATAACCTTGATAAAACATTTAGATACCTATTATAATCTCTTAACAAAATTTTCAAATATATTAATCACTACTTCGGTTACTGCCAGGATGTGACGTATTAGCTACACCGGATATCCGCCAAAACCATTTCGAATGTTGTACTGTATTTGTAATTTCAAAATAATTTCCCGCTAACAAAGTAAGAATAGTGAGCTAGTTCAGTACAGAAATAGCTCAAATCCGACCGAAATATTGGCAAATGTGAAAATACTAGATAGCTACCAGAATACATTGGTATAATCACACGTATAGGTAACATTTCGGTATCATTATTTATATTACAAACATATTTCTACCTGAGTGTACGACATGCACCACTTGGGCTTCAAATGTTATAGAACAACACAATTGGTTTTACATTTTATAAAAAAAACTAGCCTCTGCCTGTGACGTCGTCCGCGTGGAATAGTTACTTTGAGGGCTAACGCTAACACGCTGCGGAAGCTCTCAAGAGGGAAAAAACATTTTGAAAAAAAAGACAACGATTTTGAAACATTATTCATTGGTGCTCCGTGTAGCGTGACTGTAACGTGATGATATATAGCCTATAATCTTGAGCTATATAACACTGAAAGAATTTTTCGAATCTGCCCGTAGTTCCTGAGTTTTCTCCCCTACAAACTCCTAACCACACAAACTCATAAACTCAGAATCTTTACCTCTTTATAATCTCTATTATTAGTATAGATAATGTATTCTACGCTAGGTGCTAGCCATTTCAAAATTAAACTCGATTAGAATTGCTTGACACAGTTAATTGTGTGTTGTTCTGTAAATTTATTACATCATCATCAGCCTGTAAGAGAGCCACTGCAGGGCCATAAGGCTCGAAGGAAGGTATGGGAATAATCACCACACCAGCTCACGACGTCTTGCCGATTTCAGACTTTAAGAAATTCACAATTCTATGTTCTTCCACATACGGTAGTGCTACAAGAACATTTCTCATGTTCAGGTTTCCTCACGATGTTTTCCTTCACCATCAGCCTATAGTGTTACTAATTTAAATCAGTAATAGTACGCGATTTCCGAATAATTCGCTACAGATGTGGTCATCGGGTTGATATTCCACCGGTCAAACCACCACCACGACTTTTACATATATTTATTTTCTTTCTTTCTATACATAATATATCTTTTATACATTTGAATCATTTTTACATATGTCTGTCTGTCGGTTTGAACACGCATCACCGCTAAAGTACTGCGTTCACGATAAAACATCACCAAGAAAGTCATAAAGTATATCCTCGACTAACATTTAGTCTTGGTTTCATTAAAATCAGTTCACTTAATTAAAAGTTATTGTAATTTTAATAACGACGCGACTTAAGTACGATAGAAAATTAGATAAGTATATGGACTAAATATATTCAGATGATTTTATTGGTCACTGTGTTTATACATTAGGTTCCGCGTGGACGGAGTCGCGACCACAGCTAGTTTAATATAAAGTTAGTTGTCGTGTGTAAGAATACTTAATACACCCATTTCAGAAGTAGCAGTACGCGACTCGAACGCGTGACCACAGTGTGATGATCATAAAAACAAGCCGTGACACGCGTTTCTGTTCGTGCCGCACGTGCTACGCTAACAAAGTTACCGTAAAAAACATTCGTTAATAGTTAATTTAAATGCGTTGTTCATATTTTTCCACGCTCCTCATTTCTAATGATAAATAAAATTTTTTAACTTTTATATTCTCCATATAAACTATCCTGGTATTAAGTATTTTTTGGAGATGACAATTTCGAACTTCAATATCAAAAACATTTCTAAATTACACATTTTAAAAATTCATGACCTACTCGATGATGGCAGTAAATAACCTACTGGAAGATTAATGGTGGTAGAGCCACACTGAAACTATTATTGGTTTCAGTATGAATGGGTCGGCTCGTCCGGGGTAGTACCACCCTCTCATAGAAAACCGACGTGAAGTAACAGTGCTTGCATTGTTGCGTTTCGTTCGGTCAGTGAGAGCGCCGGAGACCCACCTCCTCTCCCCTCTCCTCTCCCTTTCCCTCCCCTAACCCTTCCCTCCAAAAGATGGCAAGGCACTTGCGCCTCCTCTGGTGTTGTTAGTGTCCATGGACGGTAGTGTTCACTTAACAGCAGGTGACCCACCTGTTCGTTTGCCACCTATGACATAAAAAAAAAAAAAAAGATTGCCTGCCAAATATAAAACCAAAATTGTATGTCATTGTGACAAAAACGAAGAAGTAACTTTGAATTTGACGCATCATATCAGACTATTACTTTTATATCAACGTCAAAAAATCATTATATATATTTGTTCCTACCGCTTAGATTGCTTTGTAGCTACCGAGAATGTCATCCTCTTTGGCTGGCTGGCTGAAACTTTTGTACATATTGTAAATAGAACGTCGTTCAAACAAATTAACGATCGCGTTTCTATAAATACCATATATTGTCATATTAATAAACAGTCTATTTTACGCTGTCCGAGTATTATTATTACGCTGTCCGTGTCAGTCTAGAATCTTCTAGTAGTGAGCCGAAGCTCCTACAGCTTTATTCAAATTAAAAAATTAAGATAACATATGAAAAGAAGCTTCACATAGTTTCACCAGCATTGAATAACATATCTCGCCTTTCAGACAAGTAACGTAAGGAAGAGAAAATAGTTGAACTCTAGAGTCGCCGCTACTCCGTACGAGGTGCCGAGTTGCAGGTTAGTCCACGTTCATTATTAGGGGTCTTTGTTATTGTATTTATTTACTAGCTGACCCGACCATGGGTTTCTGTGAATCAGTTATTACACGTAGAATTAAAATTATGATTCAAAATTAAAAGATGGCGCCATCTATGAGATACATATAACAGTCGGTCCTACGGTATCCTATCAATAAACTGATTTAAAGCGCCATCTGTTGGAGCCTGATGAAACTTACAATTAGTAACTACTAGCCGACCCGAGCCCACGTCGTTGGGCGGTATAGGCATTATCAAGCTACAACTTTTCTCTAGAACTCAATCATATATCTCTCATCGTTAAGGCAGCGTTCGTAACAAACGTTTTACCATTTTTTCTCCGACTCCCCAGATATTACCCCCTACAACCTCACAAACTTTACTTCTTTATGATATTAGTATAGATAATATAATTAGTTAATAGCTTCTGCCCGTTACTTCGTACGCGTGGAATGGTTATTTTGCGCTAAGACGCAGCGGAAGCTCTGAAAAGGTAAAGATACCCAGATTTTGCAAAATTCTTCATTGTTGCTCCGCTCCTATGAGACTTAGCGTGATGATATATAGCCTGTATCCTTCCCTGATAAATGAGCTATATAACACTGAAAGAATTTTCCAAATCGGACCAGTAGTTCCTGAGATTACCCCTTACAACGTCACAAATTCACAAACTTTACCTCTTTATAATATTAGTATAGATTATCAAGATTGACAATAATTTATTATAATTTATAAAATAAATCTCACGTTGGATCTAATTATGCATAAATACCAACGTTTTATGAAGATCGGTTGAGTGGATTCCGAGTTCATCGTGGACAAACACCAACACTGAATTTTATAGGTATATTTAGATAGGTAAAATTACCAACCGCTGCACGTTCTTTATTCTCTTTGACTCCCTTTTTTATTCCCTTTTAATTTTTACCGCTTCCTTCCTCGTAGAACCTTATATAGGTTCCCACTAGCCCCCATACAAATATTAAAAACGCGTTATACATATAATAAGAAAGCAAATCTAACGGTTATGTACTTTTTAGTTTTCTGTGGGGAAAAAAACTGTTGCAGGTTTCCAGGAAAAAGTAATAAAATATGTTTCAATCATTTTTAGAAATGTCTGTCCGTCTATATGTTTGTTTGTTTGAACACGCATCATTGCCAAAGTACTGGGTTCACGATAAAACCTCACCTAGAAAAACATAAAGCATATACTCGAGTAATATTCTGTCTTTCATTATCATCGGTCTGCTCTATCAAAAATTATTATAATTTTAATGGCGACGCGACTTAAGTACGAGAGAAAAGTAGATACTATTTAGACATAATACATTCAGAAGACTTCATTAGTCACTGTTTTGTACATGAGGTTCCATACGGACTTAGTCGCGAGCACAGCTTTTTTTTATATCATCGGAGGCAAACGAACAGGTGGGTCACTTGATGTTAAGTGATCACCACCGTCCATAGACACCACCAACAACAGAGGAGTCGCAAGTGCGTTGCCAGCCTGTGTTGGTGGGGAAGGGGGAGTTGTAAGGAGGAGAAAGGAAAGGGAGAGGGGGCAGGTGGGCCTCCTGCACTCTCACTAACCGAACGAAACACAACAATGCAAGCAATGTTACTTCACGTTGGTTTTCTGTGAGAGGGTGGTACTACCCCGGACGAGCTGACCCATTCATGCTGAAACTAGTTATATATAGCTTCAACGTGGCTCTACCACCTAAAAAAGCTAGTGTTTAATATATAAGAGGTACAACTTTGTTATAACCAACAAGAATAAATGAAGTAAAATGATAAGCAAACAGCATTAGAATGCTACGAAATCTTCTCAATATGTTAATAAGTGGATGTTAAGATAATCGAGTGCTACTGATGACCGTGCAAATGTTGACCATGAACAGCAGACAATATATCGGTGATAAATGCAATAATTCGACTCGTCCCCGCCTACCGTTACAGAAGAAGATCCGGAGAACATAAGAAAACACACTTTTGGCAATGTAATACACAATAACATCAACACACAAAACAAACACAACACATTCTTAACATTAAACACACGGGAGTCGCCCAGGAATCGAGCGCTACACTGACCGGTACTGTCCGGAACAATTGCTGGGATTATATTGTAAAGTTACCAAGGATTGGTCGTTGTATTATTGAAATATTATGTATTACAAACTATGTTGCATTCGTGCTACACTTTGCAATCATATAACTCCTTCAGTTTCTTTTTCAGTTTTAGCAAAAAACCTATTTCCATACTCACTGTATCAGAAAAGTTGTTTAAAATTGGATTTTGGAATTTTACTTCCATGCCATTAAAAAAAGATATATATCGATTTACTCCCTTCTTATCAATTATTTCACATATTTAATTGTTTTTACGTTTTACCTAAAATACAATATTTCAGTCGCATAGATTCATAGATCTATACACATTTATTATATATAAAAAGTTGTTGAAAGATCTTCGAACTGAAAATAGACGTACGTGTATACATATGTCCATACGTAAGGAGTCTCATTAGCTTAAAAAATACAGTAAATGCAACTCATAATGTGTCAGTGTTCGCGCTTTGTAAAAATTCGGTCATCATTTTTCCCAAACGCGCCAAAAGAAGTATAAATTCAAAAGAATATTTAAATAATAAATATACCTATTGTTTTTTACTCTTTCCAAAAAACTATATTTAAAAAACATATTGACAACCTTGACGTACGAGAAGCCGAACATACGACTCCATTTACCAACGTTGAAATTTATATTCGTTATAGACTGATCCTATTTTTAGTAAACAGTGAATTGAAATGATCGTAAAATGTAAACACACATTTGTAATACATATAAAATCGTCTTGTAAAATGATGTATTCAGGCCAATACATTGCAAACGTTGTGTAATGTGTCCTGTTCAATTAATTCTAAATTAGTAGTGCGGGCGAATCGCCCGACGATTACACAGTACTAACTATACATCATATGTGTATGTCAGTTCAGAATGCTTGCATTCATTATGCACGATGTTGGGTAAAAACTCTCGTGTTTTCCTTCACATTTTTAAACGTCTTAAAAATATACCGAACAATCATTTGGGATATATTAAATATTTTTTTTTTTTATATCATAGGTGGCAAACGAACAGGTGGGTCACCTGCTGTTAATTGATCACCACCGTCCATGGACACTAACAACACCAGAGGAGTCGCAAGTGCGTTGCCATCTTTTGAAAGGAAGGGTTAGGGGAGGGAAAGGGAGAGGAGAGAGGAGAGGGGAGTATGCTCCAGTTCTTCAAACTACATGTTAATTTTAAAATAATTTATATTTAACATTATGTTCCACGCGGACAGAGTCGCGGGCACAGCTAGTAGTAAATATAAATTATTTTAAAATTAACATGTAGTTTGAAGAACTGGAGCATACTCCCCTCTCCTCTCTCCTCTCCCTTTCCCTCCCCTAACCCTTCCTTTCAAAAGATGGCAACGCACTTGCGACTCCTCTGGTGTTGTTAGTGTCCATGGACGGTGGTGATCAATTAACAGCAGGTGACCCACCTGTTCGTTTGCCACCTATGATATAAAAAAAAAAAAATAAAAAATGAATCATCGAAATCGGTTAGCGTGATATTGAGTTATTCGTCTATTTGTCGTGTACATACTTAATGCAAATTTAAAACTTATACGGTTTTGCACTGGATGCCGTTGTCGGAACTCGACCAAATTTAAATGGGACCACATGGGAAGCACCAGCTTTCAAATAAAAAAAAAATATTCAAAATCGGTTCACCCAGTCCAAAGTTATGAGGTAACAAAAAAAAAAAAAAAAATACAGTCGAATTGATAACCTCCTCCTTTTTTTGAAGTCGGTTAAAAAACAGTGAGTAATAAAATCATCTGAATGTATTAACAGCCGGTTCTAATAACGTATCTATCTATAACTGACAGTTAAAACAACTACCTCAGCTAACTATTGGTTCGTTTCTGCGTTTCAATAAACACAGATAGATAAAGAATTCTATCTTTCCTTATAAACTACCTGCCGGAGGGTCTATCCGTTACCCTAGTTATATAAGTTCATAGAAAAAATAAGTAAAGCGTTTCAATAACATTTTTACGGTTAACTTTCCTTTGTTCACACTATCCTTTGTTTGATCTTTGTCTATCGCCCGATTTTGAAGGATAATGCGTTATTGTAGGATTCTTAAATAATATATTATAATAAAAAACCATGGATTTGTTTTGTGATATATATGATATTGATTTATATGAAGCCGGTATATTTAATTGTAAAAACAAAACGTATCTAACGTGAAGGAGGGCGAATAACCGATAACCGTTCGTCGCACGTAGTAGGCTTCAAAAGTTATTGGAACGCCTTTAACGACTCGTAACGATAATTCAGAAAACGAATAGTTACTGATGTCTATTAACGACTAGTTGAATATAGGAACCGGGCATGTAATATAATTAATAAAACACAACATTTTTTATAATTTTATAGAATGTATTTAAATAAAGTGTAATACAGGACTTTCAATTGGCATACACAGATCATATATCACTTAAGTACTAAAAATATTTGAGATTAGCACTGCTCTCTCTGTATAATTTGCTTCATCAGCATTAGTTGATACAGGCACTTCTACTTCATTGGGAATTTCCATCTCTGGTGGTATATCTACAAGATTATTTAGCCTACAGATATTATGCAATACAGCTGTAGCTACAATTACTGCATTGACTCGCACAAGGCTCAAACGCAAAGTCAACGATACTATGGGAAATCTCCTTTTCCACACACCAAAGCATCTAAAACAAAGGAAATTAATTGAAGATTAATTTATACATTATACATAGTAATATATCTCATATAAAATTATTGAAAGGCTAGGTTAAAAATAACAAAAGTTACCTTTCAATACAATTTCTTGTTTGAATGTGAGCTTCATTATATTGCTGCTCACCTCTAGTTCGAGGGTTTAATACCGGAGTCAGGAGATATGGTTTTAATGGATATGCACTGTCCCCAAGAAGCCATCTATTGCCATATAACCCACTTTCACATTGAGCTGAAAAAATGTAGTAATTATATAGTTGTTTAGTTCCAACACTTATGAAAATATTTATCTACAATCCTTGTAAGATATAACATTACCTCTTAACACTGAGTTATTAAATACAGTAGCATCATGAGCAGAACCAGGCCAACGGGCTACTATATTCATAAAAAGTAGCTGTGCATTACATAATGCTTGGACATTTAAGGAAAAATATCCTTTACGATTTCTAAATTCCTCTCCAGTTTGTGAACCTTTGAAGAATGAAAAAATAATATATATTAACGGATCTGTTATAAAAGTAAGATATAACTATCAAAAGAGATGTTATGATAATATGAACTTACATGGTGATTGAATTCTGATGTGTGTACCATCAATCGCACCAAGAACTCTGGGAAATCCAGCTATTGCATAGAAATCTTGTTCTGTATGGCTATGTATATAAATATATTTTTTGTGCAGTTGTGCTATAGCACAACTAACATCTCGTACTATGCGACAAGCAGATGACTTTGAAACTCCAACAAAGTCAGCCACTGATAACAGCATTGTGCCTAATGCATAAAACCTCAGTGTCAAAAGTAGTTGATGCAGAGGTTGTATAGCGTGATTCCTGAAAGAAATAGAAATTTATTTATTTTGGATATTAACTATTATAATTATTGAAATATGTTATTAAGTTTTGTTAATTAAATATTATATTATTTGAAAATAAATATTTAGACAATAGAAAAAAACCTACAAACCTGGTTCCTTTCACTTTTAAATATGGATATATTTCTTTCAGTAAAAGTTGTACAGACGGTTTATCCAGACGGAATCTCACTTGGAACTCGTAGTAATTTAAAGTATTGAAATGATCAATCCTTGTTTTATAATTTCGTTGCATTTCATCACAACTTGAGTCACTCCAATCCGATAACATTTCTATTTCACTCAACTCACTATCTGAACTAGACATTTCTGAATATCAAATGTAAGTTTACAAGATATATTTTTATGATCAACTGTCGAACACAACTGAACACAACTATCAAAGTTTGGGCTGCGTTTGTTTCTGTTGCGTTTTGTGCACTATAGTACAGACGTCATAAACAAAAAAATGTTTTTAAATAAAAACATATTGTCAGCAATAAAAAAGTAATAACTCATTACAAAATGAATATATCACATAAAGTTATCCATTTTTCATTTAATATACAAATTTATTCTTGTTTATATTTCAATTCAAAAATAAAATTGTGTGTAAAAACAAAACGTATCTAACGTGAAGGAGGGCGAATAACCGATAACCGTTCGTCGCACGTAGTAGGCTTCAAAAGTTATTGGAACGCCTTTAACGACTCGTAACGATAATTCAGAAAACGAATAGTTACTGATGTCTATTAACGACTAGTTGAATATAGGAACCGGGCATTAATGTTTATCTTAAACATGACACTAAATATTTTAAACGCAGAAACAAAACGTACATGAGGGACGTTCTTAACTGGAGTTAGAAGATCCTATCTATCTGTGACCTTATCCGAGCTTGAGTGAATACTGTTATTGAAACACCAGTCATAGATAGATAAGAAGACACGATATATCTCAGATAGCTACTTACATTTAACCAGAGTTACATTATTGAGACCGGCCGTAAGTCCATTTACTTATCTACTTTTCTCTCGTAGTTAAGTCGCGTCCTATTAGAATTACAATAACTTTTGATAGAATGGACCGATTTTAACGAAACAAATACAAAGTATTCTCGAGGATATGCTTTATGGTATTATTGTGAACCCAGTACTTTAGCAGTGGTGCGTGTTCATACAAAGAGATAGACAGACAGGCAGACATTTCTAAAAATGGTTTACTTTCAAAAATCTAAAAAATACAGACACGTATATTCGTATAAAAGATGAAGGTAGTTCCAAAAGTTTTGTATATACATTGTTACAAACGACGTATTTATTAATGCATAGATGTTCATAAACCGATTGTCAAGTGTTATTATAAGTTAACATAAACGCGATAAGCCATCTATGCCTTATACATTTTTTTTTAACTTTATTTTTGGCAACCAATGTTTTAAATTATTACTGCCATTGTCGAGTAGCCAATAGTATTACATGTTCTTCTTCCATTCCATGTTTGGCAACTGGTCTTCTAGCAGAATATTATGCCATTGTCGACTAGTTAATAGTATTAAGAGTTCTTTCTCCGTTCCAACTTTGGCAACCAGTCTTCTAGTAGACTATTACTGCCATTGTCAAGTGTGTATCGATATTACAAGTTTCTTGATATAATTACAATGAACTAAGAAGATGGTGGCCATCTTGTTAGAACTTTCCATGGAGTTTCTGTGGCATCTCAGAATTCATGGTCCGTGGTATTATTTTCCATTCACTTCACTTATACACGATAAACAAACTATATTACATAAAACACCACCAATTTTACACAATATAGAGTCAAGTAACACAAGATTATAAATAAAAAACAAAATCCAATACATGACAGACCAAGATCCCGCCAAAAACTCCTATACATATATTATATTGAACATGAATTACTCCATTCACAGCTCACGACATGTCTCACTAGTAATGCGTTCTTGCGTCGAAAGCCATTTCAGAATATACCGATAACGAAAAGTAAGTTATTTGAACATGTACGAACATATATTTTCTTTTAGCAGTGTTATCTTATAAAGGTTATTAACTAACTTTTTCTTTTTTTATAATACACTGTGCGACGCTTGACCTTAGTCACACCTGATGTACAAGTGAGGACGAGGCCTAGGATATAACGCGTTCACGCAGTAAATGCACATTCACTCTTCTTTTGAAGAACAACTAACATAAACAGTGAACTTTCTTATTTAGTATAAATTTTCAAAGTAGTTTAATTAAAATTCCTTTGGCTGAAAAACGAATCTATTGCACTGATTTTTTATATTAATAATTGTTTAGTATCTGATAAATATGTAATGAGTTAAAATCATTAAAATAGTTCCAATTATTCGCATATTTGAAATTAATTGAATAGTTCGAATTATGCGAACGTTGGAATCGATTCGCTATCGAATAATTCGTTATATCAAATATTCACAGAGGCCTAATTATGAAGTAGTAGCACTAACCTGTGTATCCCTTAGGTCGGGTTCACTAGCCGCAGCGGGGAGGGGGTCGGCTCCCATGCCGCCCCCCGCCGCACCCCCCACGTCGCCCGCACTAGCGCTCAGCGCCCGGCGTCGCTCGTCCTTCTCCCGCCCGCGGTCCTTACCGGACAGCATGTGCTTCGTTCTTGACAGAATGTTTAGCGGCTTCATTGACTTACGAACCTGAATTAAATATAATTTCTAATTTATCTTTCATAATATTTGTCTGAGCGGATATCCTCTCGGAAACTTCTTACAAATCATGGCGTTCATGTTACATTAATTAGATCGGGAGAACAATTTTCAAAAACATTTAAGTTAGTATAAGATGAATGACTCGGCAAGTCAATAAGCGTGGACAAGTTCGTGCAAGAAGTTTTCTACAAATCTTTCAGGTACATTTTTACTTGCACTTTTTTGTTTTTCCAGTTTCACCGTACTAAAAAGTTTCTCTGTATTTGACTCATATACGCGATTTAATAGTAATTTGGATGCAGGGGTCTAAAATATCAGTTCATTTTGGAAAAGAGGTCTCTTACCCATTGCCTAAAATATCTTGGGAATCGCTGTCCTAGATAGACAACGATTTATGCTGTACGTTGCCTGTTAGTTAGTCTTACATTAATACGATCTGAATAATGGATATCCTGATGATATGTATCTTCCCTTTCGATGTTTTACATTCATGTGTACTCGCATTTGAAGAAAAGTGCTTTACGTAAATTTCAAATACTCAGAGGTCTATCTATACTAATATTATAAAGAGGTAGAGTTTGTGAGTTTATGACGTTGTAAGGGATAATCTCAGGAACTACTGGTCCGATTTGGAAAGTTCTTTTAGTGTTATATAGCTCATTTATCAGGGAAGGTTATAGGCTATATATCATCACGCTAAGACCCATAGGAGCGGAGCAGCAATGAAGAATATTGCAAAATCGAGGTATTTTTTTCCTTTTCAGAGCTTCCACTGCGTTTTAGCGCAAAATAACCATTCCACGCTTACGTATTACCGCCCAACGAAGTGGGCACGGGTCGGCTAGTATATAATGTATTGAATTGCAAACAAAAGTAAGAATTTCATTTTGCCAGATAAAAAAAAAATTACTTGTGTAACACTGAAATAAATAAAAATTATTGGAACGAAGTTCCTTACGGCAGGCTTGGAGGAGATAGGGGTTTTGCTGCGCGACATAACTGAAAAAAAATGTGATAATAAAACCGCAAGAAAAAGTCCGTAGAATAAAACCGTTAAATGAGACGTGCGCAGGCGCGACAGTCGTATACACAAGCGAGTAGTGTATAATACCTTTCTCTTTCTCCTTCTTTCTTTCGAATTCTCGGTGAAGTTAATCGTTGAATTAATTTAATTAATCGGTGAATTATAATTATAATATCGGTTAACCGGTAAATTAATTAATTTAGTTAATTAAATTTTTTTTTCTCCTTCTTGCATTTTTTTTTGCAAATTGTGTCGATTCTACTTTAGTTTTATTTATTAATTTTTTTTTCTCCTTCTTTCTTGCATTTTTTTTTTTGCAAATTGTGTCGATTCTACATTAGCCGAAGGAACTTCGTTCCTACCTGGTGTCCCACGACACATCTTTTTTTTAATCTGAATTAAACAATTGTTAATTTTATGACAAAAAATATTGTAATTGAAAAAAAAAACCTTTATCACAAACATACACACCTTATATTTAATGCTCGAGGGATGAACAAAATTATCATCATCCTTGTTATGTTCTGCGGGTTGATTGTGGAGTCCTAACACCAGCATATCGTCGAGCGAGGCTTGCAGATGCTTCCTCCTCGCTGGTCGAGCTTCCTCATGACTCCTTGACGAGTACATCGACACGGAATCCATACTAGCTTTACTCGTACCACCAGATATAACGGTGACATTCTCCACAGATTCATTCGACTGCCAGTCCGGCGGATGCCTTGGCCTTTCTTCGTATATCTCAACTGAATTGAAAGTCTCTGCGACGTGATCAATCTCCAAATCCATGTCCAACTGTGACGGAATGAACTCGTAGTGATGACCCTCATTCTCTGTATACACTTGGTCATATACAACTCCATTAGTATACCGTGAAGTGGAAGGTAAATTGCCATACAAATTATTATAGTTATAGTCGTTGTCTTTTTGTGGACTGACATGCCTAACCGTGTGCAAATCGTTGGACAATATAACGTCATCCAGGTTCAAAGGTCTGCCTTGACCACCGAAACCGTCCACTACAGGAGTTGTGTTGGACAAGAACGAACCATCAGTATCAAAGCTACTGCAACCGACCAAACCCATGGGACGTCTTGGTACCTCTTGCCTGAACCTGTTCGGTGGTGCCTGCTGTCCGAAATCGACCACTAGGATCCTATCAGCAATATTCCTGCAATCATTGTGGAAACCGATGCCTGAGTCACTATTACTGGATGTCGTTGTCACTTCACTATGATTGCTTGGCTGTGGAGAGTTCGCGACAAAGTCTTGTACGTCTATCCTTGCATCCTCGTGCCTGCATGGTCTCCTATCTCGCTGTATCCTCAGAACAGGTCTATTACACCTTGAGAAGTTGCCTATGGCAGGGCTGTCACCTTTCAGAGCTAATTTAGAAATCTGCTGCAAACTCGGGCTCGAACAGTCTTCTGATGGCAATGAATACATTCCCCTGATCACCCCAACGACGTACTCAGCTGACGGTGGAAATTCGAGGCACCTCTCAGCAACAGGGTCTCTCGTGCAAACTATTTGGAACTCCCTCGCTCTTGGTATATGAGCATCATGTTCTGCAGTTCTTGGGTCTACAGCAAATACGTGACAGCTGTGAGACGCTTCGGCTTCCGAGCTCTCGGCTGATGTCACTAAACCGAAATACCTCCTGTCAGCGTCAGATCCACAACCAGCGAAAACGATCCTTTCCCGTTGATACTGTGCTAAGATCTGCCCTGACGGTCGGCGAAGGAACAGCGAGTTCGGAAGTACTGAGAGGAGAACAGGTGTGGCCGGCCGTCGTTCCTGTCGTAATTTTCTCACGGCAGTTCTGACATTACCAGGAGCGGCACTTGGAGCCGCTTGCGGAGTTTCTATAGTGCCGAGATAACCGACGACTGCGCGGCATTCAAGGCGAGCCACGTGGTTAGGCGTTAATTGGGCTCTAGTCAAATTCTGTAAAATTTCATTGACACCTGATGTGCTTGGAGCAGCATGGCAACCTGAAATTTATATATATTTTTATTGTTTAGATCATATTTTAACAAACATCAAAATTCTTCACATATTGTGCTACTTCATCTGCGTGGAATTGTATATAAAAAAACAGTGATTAATCATCTTATCTACTTTTCTCTCGTACTTACCCCACATCGTCATTAAAATTACAAACAAAGACTATTCTTGAAGATATGCTTTATGATTTTCTTGGTGTGGTTTTATTGTGAACCCAGTACTTTAGCAGCGATGGGTGTTCATACAAACAGAAACAGATAGACAGACAGACATTGTTTAAAATGATTGGAATGTACTTATCCCTAGACACCTGCAACAATTTTTTTCACAAAAATCTAAAAACCACAGACACTTTAGATTTACATTGTTATTATATGTATAGATGTATTGTAATGCTGAGGAACCCTTACATAAAAAAACAAATAAATGTTGAGTGACTATTTGAGCTTCACATACATATGACTTGCACAAGTAATTATGTTCATTTTCAATATAATAAAATGTATGTTACAAAGAACAAATACTACTACTACTATTACAAATAAGCACACAATTACATTACATTAATAATATATTATACACTATATGGCATTTCCATTAGTATAATTTGTTTAATTCACATATAAGCAGGAAAGGAAAATAACCTCACACAGAAGGATGCGGGCAGAGTGGAGGAAGCATAGTAAGAAAGCGGACCCTGGTACCAGGCCGGGAAAACGCTAGGAAGAAGAAGAAGAAGACATATAAGAAGCAGAGAGCTAGTCTTCCTTGAGAAAAAAATCAAAATAAATTTGACAATTGTGTTCCAATTTATTAGTGATAAATTATAGAATAGGAATTTTAATAATGGTAATGACAGTTTTAAAATTAAAACTGAACCTTAAAGACAATAACATTTTAATTTAAATTCTAACAAGGTTTCATGCAATTTTTATGAAAAAGAAAAAAATCTACAACTAACAAAAATCCTTCATAACTATTCATCTATTTAATTTCTGGAGGTTTAAAATTAAATGCAATAAAGTAAAATAATGTATAAATATCGTAAACGCTATTGTTCAGATGAAAATACAAATATACAAAGTTTATTAATAAAGCACATACACAAGAGACAAACACATAAGTTATCAAATGGTATACTTTCATTACATATAACATACCTAATATGTTTAATAATCTGTAAAGAAAAAAATACTGATATTTATTTTTTGGTATAATTTAATTGATAATTATAATCAACTTGACATAATTAATTGTTGAATAAATATTTTTTTATATAACTCTAAATGTATAGAATGTTAAAGTTTCATGGATCCAAGTTGACTTAGATCAGAGTAATTCTCATGCTATTTTCTTTAGAACTATGTTGCTGTAGGAAAAATGGTGCCTCTAACTAAAACAAAATCAACAACATTATACAATAATAATTTAAAAGTAAATAGAACTCACAAATAGAGTCCAAGAATAGTCTCGTACATTAAAATTGTTAACTGTTTTAATTGATAGAACAAAGACATGCATAGATAGAAAATTTAAATTATGAAAGAATATGTTTAATACTTTAACCACCACCAGCATATAATAATGATAGTAACCTTCTCAAAGTTTTATATAACAAGCCAGTGTTTCTTAACTATAATAAAATCTTTACAAACGGTTTAAATAATTCTAATTAAAATGATCTTTTTTAGGACAGGTTCTATATAATCATGATATTGGCTTTAAAATTATAAAAACCGACTGACTAACAAAAATTAAAATTCTTTACATGTATATGGATAAGTAAAAATGTTATACCATGATGATGCAACATCGGTTGAGGTCTGCGACGCGGCGGAGGATGGCGCCTCCGAGTCCTGGACCGTTCATCGGGTTCTGTATCCTCCGTGTCAGTAGGCGGCGCCTCCCTCGGCGAAACACTTAGCGAAATAGCACCAGGAGCCGCAGCGATGAGACGAGCAACAGACGCATGGGGAGCTCTAGCGATACTCGCACCATCAACAGCAAGAAGTGCGTCACCCGCGCGAAGGCCGGCCCGCTCAGCAGGTCCACCAGCGGCTACCGCGGATACAACGCACGGCCTCTGCCCCGCTATCGTAAAACCGAAGCCACCTGCACCTCTGGCTACCACCACACGCCGTTCAGTCGTTCTAACCAGCGCAGCACGCCGTCTTCTTCGTCTTTGCTGCTGTGGAACCATTGTTCAACACAAACGGAAGTAACTATACAAAACAATCCGCATCACCAGAATTTGAAACGGTTTCCATTCATGTTAGTATAATGTAAACGTTTATAAATTTAAAGTAAAAAATTCAGTTTAGAAAACTAGAAAAACAAGAATTTACTAAAAGTTCGGAAGTTTATCGTAACTGACGTTTAGAAAGTTTGGATCTAGCATACGTTCAAAAATAATCATAAAAGCTCATCTCCAGCTAAAAAATAATATTATTTTATTCAAGTTTACTTTTTAAAATAAATATTACTTGCATATTTGTTTTAATAAAATTATAAATACTAAGAAGACTGTTTATTTTATGAATATTTAAAGAATAACTTTAGCACTTATTATCTGTTTCAGAACGTATACGATAACTGTCAAGTTTTCCCAGAAAATACACTCTGTGGAAAAAACCATCAAAAAAAATTTCGTGTGTGAGTTTTGTGTAAAAGTTAGCACGTTGTTTATTTTTAGTTTCTTAGCGGTTTTTATTGTATTTTACGAAACTAAATTTATAAATCATCAATATGGCTGTAAGTTCTATACAATATTAAGTATTTAAACATATATATTTATAATGTTTATTTAATAAAAGTATGGAACATAACCAAATCTTACTGAACACCAAATTTAATACTTATAATTACAGAAAAAGGGGAAGGCAAAGATAAGTAAGGTTAAAAGAAACAACCAAACGACTAACAAAATGAAGAAGCAGGGTAAATTGCGACTGCAAAGGCATAGAACGAAGGTGCAAAAGCAACATCACCAAAACGATAAACCTATTGAAGAGTACCCCAGCGACAGCGATTCTGCGTCGGGTGACGAGTGGGCCGATATGTTGGACGAAGAAGAAAAAAATTACATACTGAAAAGGTTGGCTAAACAACCACAATTACTGTCCAATGTGCCAGAAAAGGAGGAAGAAGTAAAAAAGTTTGTATTATTTTACTAATGTACTCTTTACATTACCATTTGCGAATAGAAAGAAAATTAACATCTCCTTGGTAAAACAGTCTAAATGCTAATAGGTCAAAAATAAAAATCTTGGTTACCTTTGCACACTTTCTAAATTAACAACCCCTACAAATGACTTTTACATTTACTGTAAATCGAATTAATTTAATAGAAACTGTGCATAAATTTCAATTAAAAATGTATGTGTTTTCAACAAATACATCATAAATTATCTACAAAGATCAGGTAAACGTAAGAGGCCAGTAAAGGAGCGCATGCCAAGAAAACAAACTACAATAGTTGAGGGTGACAGTGGAGCTGAGAGTGATGGGGACTCGGATAGTGATTTAGAAGAGAAATATGAACAAGAACTTGCTGAAAGACCAATAAAGAAATTGAAGCCACTTCTTCCTATTAAAACTAAAGAAGGCATAATGGAAAGGAGTGAAGAATGTGAGGGTGAGTAGTTTGATTTTAACCCTTAATATTTGATATTACGAAAGTTAAGAGTAACCTAATGACAGTTAGATAAATATATTTTAATAATAGACACCACCAGCATTCTAATAAACATTGAGTAACAAATTGATATGCTATATTAATAGAGATCAATAGATATTATATCAATATATGGCTGCAAATGCATGCCAAAAAGTTGAAACACTGCAGTTGCAACAAAATTCTGATCAAACTGAAAGCAGTGTTTGGCTTTTGATCTTATCACAAGTGGATCTGTATAATGTTGTGTACTTTGTTATAAACATTGTAAGTGATAAATATGTACATGTCTACATTTAATTATTTAATAAAACTTTTTTATCATTGTGAAATCTCTTTGTTTATATGTACTGCAATTTCTCACAGGTAAAAAATTATGACTACTTTCTTTATGCCTCAAAATCTCATTATTTACCAATCAAAAATTAGCAGTATAAACCTAATTCATTCCTATATTAGGTAACAGACAAATAGGTATCAAATTAGTTGCAAAGATATGAAATAAAGTTTTTTTGTCTATGTTGTTGCACATGTTGCTATATTATTATAATTAATAGCAGCTAATTAGCTGATGCATGCATATCAAATATCTTCCTTGTCCAAACTATTCTTAAAAGAGATTATGGTTGAAGCCATCACAACTTTCTCTGGTTGTTTATTCCATGCTGCAACCACTCTGTCAGGCAAGATGATAGCATCCTTTATATTGAACTCTACCACATATAAATTTAATAGACAGGCTTGGAATTTGTTTAGTGTTATAGCTTGTTGTCATATAGTGGGAATTACTAGGACACAGGGGCGTAGCTACCACCGTATTTGCCGTATCAATTATACGGGGCCCCCGGGCCACGGGGGCCCCCAAAGTGTGTAAGGAAAAAGAATAAAAACTTTCTAATTTATTTTATTTTACAAATGACAAAATTCTATAAAGCAATTCCTTTTTTTCCCGCCTTAAGCGTGCGTTCAAAAGTTGGCAACACTCTACATCGTTATGGCGGGCTGCAGGACTTCCCTGTTTTACTTACTATTCGATTTTTATTTGTAAAATGGGTAAATTATGTGATAAATATAGATTTCTTCTCACAATATTTTTTTTCTTTTGTGAAAAATCTTTACCTCCATATAAGGGCCTCCAAAAAAATTTTTATACGGGGCCCCGACAAGGCACGCTACGCCACTGCTAGGACAGCAAATTATAATTATTTATAGGTATGTACATAAAAATTTGGCATTACTACATATTGAAAAAAACCCGTTCAAATTTTTTTAGACACCGAATCTGAACATGAGGAGGATGCAGAAGTAAAGCATATCCCAGAACCTACAGTATCGAAAGACCAAAACTCTGACACAGATTCAGGAATGGAAGGTACCGGTGAGGAGGGTGAAACACAGGATGCTGAACAGGAAGACGGTGGAGTTGTAACCGCTGTAGAATTGCTTGCCGCAAGGAGGGATCGTCTAAGGAGTGATAAACTCAGAATTGGAGCACTGTGTTCATCATTACTTGAGAATCCAGACAAGAAGGTGCATATGAATTTTTAGACATATTTCTTCCATTTTTTATGATCTTTTACTTTGTCAAGTGTGATTAAGGATTCAAGTATCTGTACTTTATTTATTTAATTTTTAATAGATGATCAGCATAATTGCTGATATATCTATACCACAATGTTCATATTCTTTGGAATTTTTGTCATTATAGATGTTCACTAATTAAAGTTCGTGTATTTGACTTTAGCCAGTTGCCAAGTCGGTTTTTAAAACAATGTATTGCATTAGCAAACACTATTTCATCGGGTAGTCAATACCAGTTCGGGATCACTCTACTGTTGAGAATTTTGTGCTACTTTTGTGTATGAAAGTGCTCGAATTATGTTAGTCTGATTTCGTCTTCTAGATCTTATTGTGTCTTTTACTATATACATTTCACATAAGTAGGGTAGGTTGTATTTAAAGAAAAAAAAGAAAGAAAACAATATTTATTGTCATAAAGTGTACTTTTTAAATATTATTTTTATAAAAAAGATATTGTTATTTTTATAAAAAAGAGTTTAAAGAGCTTACATAGATTCTACTATTTTCATTAAATATTAGCACATTATATGTAAATGTGTGACTTACTATAATACAAATATGAATGGTTTAGCTCAGTAAGATGTAAAGTGACAATTCAAGACAATTTTGGTTGGCTCGTCCGGAAGAAGTACCACCTTCTCACAGAAAATCGATGTGGAGTAACACTGCTTGCATAGTCGAGTTTCGTTCAGTCAGTGAGAGTGCCGGAACTACTCTTCCCTCCCTTCCCCAAACACAAGCTGGCGACGCACTTTGCGACTCCCTTGGTGTTGCTAGTGTCTATGGACAGTGGTGATTACTTAACATCAGGTGACCCACATAGTCGTTTGCCTCCTATGAGATAAAACAAAACCTAACCCGAGGTTTGGCCACTTTGGCACTCTTGAACTTGTTGCTAAGCGACTGAGCGCCATAAACCCTCGCCATGTGAAGCTCAAAAACAGACTGAAATTACACATTAACACTGATATTTTCATCTATACATATAAGTATAAAAATAAATGTCAGTATATAGATAAAGACTAGTAACATGAAAGCTATAGAGGCAAATCTGAGGGGTTTTTCATGGAAAAGGTTTTAATGGTATCTATTCTAATATAACTTACCACAAGATGACAATGTTGCTCATCAATTGAATACTGAGTGTTATGAATTTTGGTATATATAATTATTTCAACACACAGAAGTTAAATACGATATCATTAATGCACATATTCTTTGTAGCAAAAAAAAAAAATAGAAGTGTACAAAGCTGCAGACACAGCAATATTTATAGTAATGTTGTATTTATAAAACTCTATGTGAAACTATGGTATTGTCCAAAATATAAAGCTTTTATTCTGTGTAATGAACAAATATTTCTCAATGACGTAGTTGGAGTATGACATCTGGAAATTATTGTGTCAACATATTATTGTTTTAGATAAAAAATCTATTCCCTATATTATATTTAATGGAAGAGAGGCTTAAAGATGGAGCCTTGAATTTACACTCAATAAGAAAGTTGGCAACACTCTCTGCATATGAGGTGTTCAAAGACATACTACCTGAATATCACCTTCGGCACCAGGATTACTCTAACGTCAAATGTAAGTTTTTTTATATCAATTACTTTGTTGCTTCACTCTTAAGGAGATTTATTAAAACTAGTGTGCGTCCAGTGGTCGACATTCGACAGTCGTTCATTTATTTTATAAAGGGATTAATATTATAATAATAGTTGTATGATGTAGAATGAAAAAGGGTAATTGGAACGTAACAGTAAAATAATACATAACAACCTCCTTCACAACCTTTTTTGAACTCCTTTATTGACAGATGTCAAAATGTCTTTTTTATTTACATGTGTGTATATGTTGTGTAAAATTGAAGCAGTAGTGTGAGTAATGCATATTTTAATTAATTTAATCTATTTCTGCACTTCTCCATATTAACTTTAATTATGCCAAGTTTCGCATTCATCCGTTCGTGCATTTCTTTCAAAAAGGGATACAAAGTTTGGGCTTCACGTATTAATATATAGATTTATAAAAGAATCTAATCCCCGATTACATTATGAATACCATACGGTTGTTAACAAACCTATTCTGGTAAAGGTTCTATTCAGTAAGTCATGTCTGAAGATCAAGCAATGTATCACAGCTGTAGAGAGGCTTACAGGACATTTGTAATATACAAATCGATTATAGATCTGCAGGGGTGAGCCATTGTTTTTAAACCATGCATCATATATAGTGTTGTAATTCTATTATACTATGATAAGAAAATTATTTACTTAATGTTGTGGAGCTTGTGGGAGAGGGTAATTATTAACTATTAAGGGTCCAGATCTGCTCTAATTATTTTTAAGAATCCCAGTTTTTCATGTTATTTATAAAGCAATTATGTTTTCTAGTGAAAAAAGACACACTGACCCTGTATAAATATGAAAAGGAACTTCTAGAGTTTTACAAAAGATATCTGCAGCGGTTAGAGAAAGCGGCTGCAGTCTTACGGCCTAAGAAGGGAGATAATAGGTATGGATTTGTACTTCACAAGTATGTATAAAACTATATATTAATTTAGTATTGGGAAATAGTTCCAATCGATCTTGATTTTAGCTACCTACACATCTACAATGTTCTGTGATTCTCATATAGAAATTTCAATCCCAGCTGCGGCGTATGTAGAAAAACGGTGATGTTCATCACTTTGTGATGAGAACACATGATGAACAATGCCAAGAACAGCATCGAAAGAGAGTCGTTGATGAGAAGTAGTTCACAGAACATAGGTATTTGTCACAGCATCTTAGGAGAATCTTGTTAGGGTGAAACCAAAATGCTGTATGGCTTGCTAATTATACCTCATCAGCGAATCTCCTGATAAACCTAGATAAAATAGGGAACAATTTGGCTGATATGTTCAGAGGAATAAAATCCCCTAAAAATAAAATAAATAAAGAAAACCATAATTGAAACAAGTGTATTTCTAATAAAAAAATTATATTTATATTGGGTACTGAAAAATATTAAAGTTATTGGTTAAAAATAGAGTAAAGTAGGTTTAATGTAATGGCATACAAGGCAGCATGTTAATATACCTATAGATTATAGAGTTATAGACCTAAGGATATGAAATATGTGTAATAAAGATTTATAAATGAACACTTCAGTTAACTCGATGATATGGAAAAGATGTCAAGTATATGGGGTGTAAGGGGTGTCGAATAACATCTAAGACCTGAGACATCCAAGTCAACCTCACCTGCACGTGGTGCATCCTGCCGAATAACGAACGAGGCAATGGCGAAAGCGGGGTGGTAGGGTTTTACAGCCCGACTGGATCACAACCACCATGTATATGGCGAAAAAGCCTGTCATAGTGATTCGCTTCTGCGGGTCGCGTTTCGGGATCAGCCTGTGCATATCCAGCTTTTTGCAGCTCGGCATGACAGCGGCGACCGGCGATGGATAGTGTGTCACTCGGTGGTCGCCGTTGTTTTTTGATTGTACTGTGCTTACCACCAGGCACAGTGCAGTCAATTTGCCGTGCCACAATAAAAAAAAGTTGTTTTTTTTTTTATTTATAACAATAAATTTAGTTAAAAGCCACTGAATAAAAAAAATCTATTGACTAACAGCTGACAAAGGTATTTAGCTGTTATATCTTCTCCTATTTAGGAATAATCCTGAATAATCTATATTATTCTGTGTTCCTACCGTGACTTGAATATAAGTCAAGTACTTTCACTTTTACTGGTAATTATTGATTAATAATACTTGCCTGGTCACATGTTGCGATAACACCGGCCGACCATTGTCAATGGCAATAATAATAACGGACAGTGCCTATTAAACAGCAGAATAATTATGTGTTTATATCCATTGTATAGGAATAAGGCATTATGTTAATAATATTATTAGATTAATACAGCAATTAAGGATCTAAATATTATAGTGGATGTTACTTTGCACTTCTATCTTGAATTGATCGGCCCCTACCATGTCTCACTGCAGCACAAAAACGTTTGATTTTGTTAACATGAATTAAATTAATTAATTACCCTTGGTTTGCAAATAATAATTATCCTAGAGAAAATATTGTCAATGCTTTTAGGATAAGATCCGGACACATACCATTCAATAAATACAAATATTTAATTAAAAAATCGCCTATACGAAACTGTGAAGTGTGTGGGGTAGTAGGAGATGTGCATCATGTATTAATAGAATGTATTCGGTTTCAAGAGGGTAGACAGTTACTAATGCCGACTCTTAACTTGTATTTACAAGATATTGGAATGTTTCATGTTTCATTGTATTATCCAAACCTCATAGTATTGAAGCACTGAATTTATTTAAGATGTTGAGTCGTCATTAATGACGCTATAGTAGTTTATATTAGTTAATAATGTGTTTTATTTAAGATATTCAGCCTGTAAATTAAGTTAAGTTTACTATGGAGCTGATATAGTCAAAAAAAGCTCCTAAATAAAATTAAAAAATTTTTTTTTGCTGTAATTAGACGTGGTAGTGGCTAATCAATTCCAAGTGGAAGTGGAAAGTAACGTCCAATATAATATTTATGTTGTTACATTTAAAAATAAGCTAAATTCAATTTTGACTGTTCCTAATATTCAACGTTATTTTTCAAGATCTGAAAATTGTATACATGTAATATGAAGATCGTAAAAAAAACTAAAAACAAAAGTGCAAAAATTGAACTTTATTCTCGGTGTATAAAAACTGAAATTCTTAAAAATTAATAGGAGAAAGACTGAACCTTAGTATATGTATACTATACCTATATTGTCCAAAAGCAGTCAAAATTACTGCATTATGAAAAAATAAGTAATGTTTAAGAAATTTATTTAATTTTAATTTTTAATAATATTCACAGTTATAAAACAAGTTATTGTTAAAACTAATATTTTTTATGAATATTAAAATTAAATACAAAAAGTCACAAAATTCTAAGAAATTGTATTATTATATACATAATTTTATTTCTGACTAGTTGTGCCCGCGACTCAGTCTGCGTAGAACCTAATGTTAAAAAACAGTGACGAAGAAAATCATCTGAATGTATTAAGTCCATTTACTTATCTACTTTTCTCTCGTACTTAAGTCGCGTCGTCATTAACATTACAATAACTTTTGATAGAGTGAACCGATTTTAATGAAACCAAGACTAAATGTTACTCGAGGATATGCTTTAGCAGGATTGCATGTAAACAAACAGGTAGACAGACAGACATTTATAGAAATGATTGAAATAGATTTGATTACTTATTCTTAGACACCCGCAACAACATTTTTTACAAAAATCGAAAAGTACAGACACATTAGATTCACATTCTTATTATTTGTATAGAAGATTGAAAGTAAAACGCAGTCAAAATGACTTACTTGGGCAATAGAGTGTTAAACATGTTATATGAAAGATTAAAAATTGGATTTAGCTCATTTTGTAACGTAATGAGTCCTTACGTTACAAATATCGATGGATTTCTGAACAGTGACACCTTCTTCAATCGAATTAATGATCTATTACAGAAAAGCTGATGAAGTGAGTACATCACTTGCGTTGGTGTCGTTGCGTTGTATGGCGGGACTGTTGGTAGCTCGGCCATACTTCAACTATGCGACGAATATAGCTCAGAGCGTGGTCCCACACCTGGACTGCAGGCTGCACCCGGCGAGGGACATTGTCACAGAGGCGTGTACTGAAGTCTTCAGTGAAGATAAGAAAGGAGAGATTACTCTCACTGTGAGTACCTTTTTTTACAGTAAAAACTACTTTTACTAATTTTTTTTCTTAAACAAAGATATTTTGCAGATATCTTAAATATATATAAATCCAGTGTTATGATGTTTGTCCTCAATGAACTCCGAAACTATGCAACCGATCTTCATGAAACGTTGGTATTTATGTATAGGATAATTTATATTTCGATTAATCTCAATATTTTTTTAAAACAATTTAAATTTTTGTCAATTTTGATTATTGTTGTTAACTGTGAGTTTCATCAGTTTCGAAAAGATGGCGGTTTAAATCAGTTTGTTGACAGAAAACTGTACGACTTACTATCTGTAAAACTGTACGTACTATAACGACTGTTATAGATATGTCATAGATGGTGCCACGTTTCAATTTTTAATTTCCTTTTCAACTTCAGTTTATTTTATGGTACACGTGTTCTGTTCATCTATTTACGACTTAACCTCGTTTTTTCTGTATTAAAGCTAGTAATTAAAATAAATATTGAATTGAATACACAGTAAAAGTTGTTTTTGTTCAGTTGTTCAAAATTGTTTATTATATGTAATTATCTTTGTTTAGACTATAGAACAGTATTAATTTGTTTCTTCAATAGATCGTACGTTTGGTCAACCAGCTGGTGAAACGACGGGGGGAGAGGCTCCACCCTTCAGCACTGGACTGTCTGCTCACCCTCAAGATACGCGACGTGGACATGGACGCAGAGGCCGACATCAAACACAAAAAGAAACAAGATGAGAAACACAAGAAGAGAATCGTCAATTTATCTAAAAAGGAAAAGAAGGTACAGTTAGAAACTCTCTATACCTATTTTATACATGTGAACAGTGGATTTCATTTATAACGATCTCGGTTATAGTGAATTCTGACTTATGTCCCTTGAATTTAAAGCATTCTTTCGTAGGAAATTCATTCGGCAATAGCAAATTGGGATATAGCGTCAATCATTCAGCATTAGCAACTTCGGATATAGCGTTAATCCTTCGACAATAGCAACTTCGGATATAGCGTTAATCTTTGACAATAGCAACTTCGAATATAGCGTTAATCCTTCGACAATGGCAACTTCGGATATAGCGTTAATCCTTCGACAATAGCAACTTCGGATATAGCGTTAATCCTTCGACAATAGCAACTTCGGATATAGCCTTAATCCTTTGACAATGGCAACTTCGAATATAGCGTTAATCCTTCGACAATAGCAACTTCGGATATAGCGTTAATCCTTGACAATAGCAACTTCGGATATAGCGTTAATCCTTGACAATAGCAACTTCGGATATAGCGTTAATCCTTCGACAATAGCAACTTCGGATATAGCGTCACTTTCAAGTATATCGATTTGTCGTGTATCATTTGTGACAGATTCCTAGAAATTCCATGTGCATATTGCGACTGAGTCGGCAAAGGTACAAAGACTCATTCATAAAACTATTAAGCTTTCTTATCCTTTGTTTATATTTACATATGGCCGGATATGCTTTTTTTGTTTGTAGGTAGGACTACTTAGCACGTGTACAATGTTGTACAAAATAGGAAATGTGACCAGGCACGTTTCCCACCTTTTGGTTTGGCGGGGACAAAGATTGAAACAACCAAATCAAAGCATGGGGATAAATCCCAAATATCCACCCTTCTGTATACGTGCCTGGTTATGACAACGTTAAAAAAGTACTGTGTTTGGAGAAAGCGACAATCATTTTAATTACTGAAGAGACCTTTACAGCTTACTTACAACACCTTTTTCCAATAACACTGGTATATAACATATATAGTTCGATAAATAAATGGATAATATATACATGAGTTTCTGTTATTTCGGATATAGGGACCACATTAAAGTGGTTCCTTCAAAGTCGTTTTAACCGAAATCCATTGTATACAGAATGAAAGAAAATCAATGTATTGTAGCGAATACACGGACAATACAATAGTTTATAAAATAGAGTTACGAAGGTATTTGTAACATAAAAGAAATTAAACATTACAATATATTAAAATTATACCACGGTATTGCTACAATGGCGCACAAGTCAACAAGTACTGGTTGATATGCTAGTGTACTGTTGATTTTCAATTGTGACCAAATGGGCTTAAACAATATAACAATAAGGACACTGTAAATGTTAAATTTATAATATATATTTTACATATTTAGGTATCCTTTAATGCGGGTCATACAAAATGCATTATTAGTAAAAAAACAACTGAACATGGCTAGTTAAACTCAAATCTACAACAAGTCTACGCGTCGTGTTCAACGTATCATCACCGACGTCACCCGGCTCGAAGGCCCAAGAAATACTGTAGGGTGTTACAGTATTATGATAATTGATAATGATATTTGATAGTGATTCTTGATAGAAAATGATGTATAAAAATGATAGACGGATCAGCGAAATGAAACAACCGATTCCGTCGAGTGTTTAATGTTCACTGATTTATTTATCGTTCAAAATGTATTACACATAAAATTGATATTGCTTACTAATTTACGTAGGTACTATTGGCTGCGAAATAGCAAACTCAATGTCAAAAAATGCATTTATATTAAGTTTGCGACATTCCTTACAATGGTTTTATGATCATTTTAGCTATATTTTGTATCGCTTTAATTATTATTTTCGTAAATCTACTCATGGTGTCACTTTGAAATTTCTTTACTAGGTAATTGCAGCAGTCTCGAATCTTCTACAGCTTTTTTTACTAGTAACCATGTGCCTTTCTTTGTGTGAATGGTTCCTAACGGGTGGTAATAATGTAGTGTATTGTATACTATAGAGAGCGAAGAAGCTGAAAGAAGTGGAACGTGAGCTACTGGAGACGGAGGCGCAGGAGAGTGAGGCGGCTCGGGGCAAGCAGCTGACGGAGGTCACGAAGACCGTCTTCCACATCTATTTCCGCCTGCTGAAGACGGCTCCAAGGTCGAGGTTGCTGGCTGCTGCACTCAACGGGCTCGCCAAGTAATATACTCATTTTCCTTTTTACCTTTACTGCTGTGTGGGCTCAGCCACGTTATTTTATTGTTTATTCATTTTGAAACCAAAAGTAATTATATGCTCATGAGTCAGCTATCGGCCATTTTTAAATTCAGAAATCAAAATTATGATATATGAATTTATTGTGTAGCATTGTATTATTATTGGTAGTTGTTCTATATTTTTAATAATGTAGTTATAAAGTAGTAGTATATTTACATGTCATATTAATCCAGTTATAGACTAAGAAAACTTTAGCTAAGGTTCTCTTTGTTGTTTATTAGTATTTGTCTTGTTTATTAGTAGTTTTATAAGTGTATGTGTGTGATTAGGTTCACGCATGTGATAAACCTGGAGTACTACTCGGACCTGGTGTCGATCCTGGCGCAGCTGATCTCCGACGAGCTGATAGGGAAGGGGGAGCGGCTCCTGTGCGTGCGCACGGTGCTGGCCGTGCTGGCCGGTGCAGGGGACTCGCTCAACGTGGACCCCGCCACCTTCCACGCATATTTCTATGCGCACATGCTCGATGCACATGCAGGTACTACTCTACATAATATATGAACCTATACACATCATCATCGGCCTGTAAGAGACCCACTGTAGAGCCATAGGTCTCACTTCCCCAAGGAAGGTATGGCCATAATCACCGCAACAATCCATAAGGTATTGGTGATTTTCAACTCTGAGAAACTCATAGTGTTTTCCTTCACCGTCAGCCGATAATGTTACCAATCGAACATGAGAACATAAGACTCCATTTGGGGCACTATTCATCGATAAATTTTGCATACCTGATGAGGAAAGCGGAATCTAACAACAGCCATTTATGTATAGAAATTGATGATGAATTGTGCCAAGAACAGCATGAGAGAGTCTTTGATGTGTAGTGTGGGAAGTAGTTGTCAGAACGTAAGAATTCGTCACAGCATCTTGGACGAACCCTGTTCAGGTGAAGCTAAGATGCTGTATGACTTGGTAATGTTATGTCATCAGCGACTCTCCTGATGGAGTTGGAAAGATAGGGGAACGATGAGGCTGATATTCAGTGAAATAAAAGCCCTTAAAAGAAAATATACTAATAAAAAAACAATTGTTGTTTCACAAAAATATATTCGAAATAAGCAATTAGGGAGGCAAAAGTGCTTACAATATGATAAGAGTCACTTTTGTAGGCGAGTTACATGAGCATTATACGTATAATGAGGTCTCAAAGATAGTCGAAAGATTAGCGAATCCTTAAAGACCAAGTTCAAGGAATACGGTATCTTGACTCTACCCTCCCAATACATTCTTGACAATTTAATGTATGTCCGTAAGAACCTTGAAAAGCTAGATTTCGTAAAAAACCGGCACAATCTAAATACTAGAAATTGTGACAAACTAGTGGTCCCACGTTTTAGCCTTAGTAAAACCGGTAATAGTTTTTTGGGAAATAGTGTTAGATTTTACAACAAAGTCCCAAGAGATATTACCGATTTATTGGATTGCGAATTTAAGCGCCATGTCAAACGGGTTTTAGTGTCAAAAGGCTATTATAGAGTGGATCAATATGTAAACGATGCTGATGTCTGGAATTAACTCCTATCTGTGCATCCACTAAAAGCATTGTATGATGTATTGGAAATATATGTTCAAAAAATGTACCCGATCGAGTTACTTGCCGGTTCTTCTCGATGACTGGGTTGTTTTCCGAACCGGTGGTAGTCTTTGACTAAATAAAGTATTTTTGATTTGATTTGAATGGTGCTCACTTATTTAGCAGTAGGATAATTGTAATATGTATATTGACAATATCTCGAGATGATCTAAAATATATCTTATCATTTGCAAGACCTTTCGAGTCACAAAACACATAAAGGTGAAACTAAAACCCGTCTGACGTGGTGCTTAAATTTACAGTCTGGCAAATCGGTAATATGCTTTAGGAACTTATTGGGAATTTATTGTAGAACCTAACACTATTACCTAAAAAACTATTACTGGTTTTGCTAAGTCTGAAACATGGGACGACCAGTTTATTACAGTTTCTAGTATTTAGATTATGCCGGTCTTTTACTAAATTCAGTTTTTCAAAGTTTTTACGGACAAACATTAAATTATCAAGAATGTATTGGGAGGGTAGAGTTAAGATACTAATAAGAATTCCTGGAATTTAGTGTTTTGGACTGGTTTCACTGGTTCACTGGCTTCACGAAATGGATGTTAGAAAGATAAGTGATCCAGTTCGGCTTCGATTCCTCAGTGGTTAGCTAGTGGTTCGTATGTTGCGGCGGCGCCTTGAGGTTTGATAGTGTCGCAACAAACGCTCGTTTGATGTTTATTTGAGGTCAACAGGCGATTCGGTCAACCGATTACAGCACAGTGATCGATCTACTCGGCACGTGGACGTGTAACATGTGAGTGTTGAGTTGTGTGTGTGTCGCAGGCGGTAGTGTGGGGGACGCGCGGGTGGTGGTGGAGGGTGCGTGCCAGATAGCCGCGCGGGCGCGTCGCGTGTCGCGCGCGGTGCTGTGCGCGCTCGGCAAGCGGCTCGCCACCGCCGCTTCGCCACCGCCGCCGCGCACCTGCACCCGCACGCCGCGCTCGCAGCGCTCCGGCTCCTGCACACGCTCCTGCAGGTATACCTTGCACGACACTACCATACCTTGCACGTCGTCACACATGACGCACCATACATTGCACTATGTCACACATGACGCACCATACATTGCACTATGTCACACATGACGCACTATACATTACACTATGTCACACATGACGCACCATACCTTGCACTATGCCACACATGACGCACCATACATTGCACTATGTCACACATGACGCACCATACATTGCACTATGTCACACATGACGCACCATACATTGCACTATGTCACACATGACGCACCATACATTGCACTATGTCACGCATAACTATAATATACGAGCGGTTTTCGTTATTCTCTTTGGTCGCTCTGAATATAAACGTAAGTTGCAACTTTCGCACAATACACTTTCTTCTTTAATGAGTGTAAAAAGGAATCCACTTATTAGGTTGCATCTATGGGTCCATCCTATATGGTGAGTCAAATAGTTTTTAATACATAGATAGCATTTAAGCTGTATTTAAGCTACACTAAAGTTAAAATAATTTCACAGGAAATTTACAGACCAAAAGCAGGGATAATACATAAACTAAAAAAATCACTCATGATGTGTTCCGACATCTATCTTTATTTCGACCATAGACAAAATTACAGAGCGATACATATAGACATAGAGGTAGCATAAGACAAGGTATTTCCGGTTAAATGATACACTGGTCATTTGACGAATTATTTATGTTTTTTTACGTATTGTTATCAGCAAAACAGTGCGTTATCGAGCCTGCTGGATAACGAGAGTGAGGCGATGGGTTCGGGCCGGTTCGAGCCGACGTGTCCCTCTCCGGAGCACTGCAACGCTGTGGGCGCGCGGCTGTACGAGCTGTGCGCGCTCGCCTCGCACCACCACCCCGGCGTGCGCGCGCTCGCAACCGCCTTGCTCCACTCTCACGCCCTCCCCATGGACCTCGCCAAACTGTATGTACACTCCTATCGTTCTACTCTTCTGTTCGCTCTCATTGCCCTGCCCGGACTCCCCGGGTGGTGTTAAAGACTAACACATTTTTATCCGCTGCACTGTTACACATAAATTTAACCTCACAGCGACAAATATAATAATCAATAAATCGACAATATAAAACATGGACACTATTTAGCTATAAGATTAAATAAAGTAATTAGTGGGGATGGAATTTGCATCGCTAATAACTAATGGGGAGGAAACCCTCCCAAGTAACTAATATCTGTAACTAACAGGAGCAAAGCTGCAAAGAAGAGCTCGTAATTTTTTTTTATTTTACTGCCTAATGTCAGTATTGTTGTATCAAGTTTTTTCCAATTGAAGCCAAATAAATCATATATACGAGTTACTATTTCAGAATTTTCGACCCGTCAAAAAGACTTAAAAAAACTTTAAATCTTTTTAGTCTATGGCACCTGTCGAAAACTTCAAGATTCTAGTGTCATGTAGATTTTTACAACATTCAAAGAATTCAAGGAAGATTTTAAGTTAATTTACACCCTCGCCATATGTTTAAAATAGATTGATTGTGTGAGACATTGATAATGTATAGATAAAATAAAAAGGCGGTAATTTCCCGTTTCAGGTCGCCGATGCAAGTTTTCGACGCTTACGACGGTTCCCAGATGTCGTTCAAACCGGCCGTAGCGCCCCCGAAACGCGTGGAGCCCACGAATAAGAAGCCCACACAGGCCCACCGCTGGGCACAGGACTCCCTCAGACAACTATGTGAATCGGTTGAAAATAGCGTGGAAATGAACATAAAATAAATGACGATTTCACTTTTTATATGTTTTATTTTATCACTAATTGATACCTACGACTTTATCCATATTATTTATCACCTTAAAATATTTTATGTACACGGGAAAAGACAAACAAATTGAAAACACAAATATAGTCTGTGAGTATAGTCTGTGTGATACGTGTACAAATGAACCGACAGACGGACAACAATTCTAAAAATCATGTCAATGTGTTCCGCCTTCAATTCTAAAACTGCAAGAATATTTTCCTCAAATATATTCATTGTACTACTCTCGTCTCTTTAGTGTTTTATTATAATTCGGACACACATGTATATTAATATATGTAAAATATATTTTATATGTTACTTAAATTTATAAACTATTATTAAACCAAATTTCGTCAAAATCCGTCCAATAGTTTGAGTATAATTTTTTTTTGTGTTTCTTTATAAGTTACATACATATGAGGCGAGTTACGCCAAATCGGATGGTTTAAAAAAAAAAGTTAATATCCTTAATTTTGTGATATGTTTTAGTACCCCTCATAAATTTGGCCTCCTAGTAAATTATGAGATTTTTTTATTACTCTTCTAAAAGATTTTTAATTTTTCATTCATAACTTTTTTAAATATGGTCCAAATTTGACCTTTTTTTAGTAATTTTTAAGTACGGTCTGGTAAAAGGGTTTGTCTAATAACGAATTTTTGAAAATTTGAAATATACCAGAGATTTGAAATCTGTACAAGTTAGAAGAGAAGAATATTAAATAGAGAAATCAAAATACTCCATTCAATTTAGGCCCAGAGACGGCTCTTCTGAACGTCAAAACTACCTCCCGTTCGGAAAACAACCCAGTCATCGAGAATAACCGGCAAGAAACTCGATCTGGTTTATCTTTTCATAACTAACATATTTTTTTATTATTACAACATAATAGACACAAAGCTACATTCGTTTTTAGTAGCTGCACAGAGAGAGGTCATTTCCAGACGTCGCTATCGTTCACATATTGATCCATCCTGTATATATAACCTTTATGTATTAAGACCCGCTTGACATAACACTTGAACTTACTATCCGGCAAATCGGTAATGTATTTTGGGACTTTATTATAAAATCTAAAACTATTACCTAAAAAACTGTTGCTGGTCTTATAGTACGCCTGAAACACGAAGTGACGAGTTTGTTATGGTTTGTGGTATTTACATTATGTCGGACTTTTACCAAAATCCAGATTAACAAAGTTTTTCCGGACGTACATCGAATTCTCAAGAATATATTGAGAGGGCAGAGTTAAAATACCGAATTCCTGAAACTTTAATGATTCACGAGGCCCCAAATATAGACTGCTCGAACTACCCGTTTTTATAGTAGGAGTATGGTATCTACCTCAGCTGCGGCCCCCCACAACAAAATGCCAAAAGACATTAAGCTACTGAAGTAGAACAACCTAGCAGTGGCAATATCTGTTAGCTGGCGAATCTTTCGAACGGCGAACGCAGCAGAACTTAATCTTCCAGCCATTTTTTTTTTATATGTGGACCCCATTGTAATTTGGAATCAAGTGTGATACCCAGGAACACAGTATTGTCAACTAGATTCCCATGGATCTCGATTTTAGTATCATTTGGTGGCACATTAGGTTAGGTAAATCTTATGCACTTTGTTTTGTCTGCGTTTAGTAATAAATTATTGAATGCAAACCAATCGGAAATTTTATTTAAAATACTGCTTAGATACCTAAACTCGGAATCTATTCTTTTTACTTGACATATAAGCGAAGTGTCATTCGCGAAAAGATCTGCACAGCGACCTATTGACTATTGACCTAGCGAGGTCGTAACAGCTTCACCGGACTACCCATACAGTTCCGGCAAGGGCTCGTGAGCGGGACCCTTCGATCAACAAGAACTAGATAAAGGGTCGGCGCGAAAAATACGTCTCGGTAAATAAGAGTTTACTTGAAATGTGTGCCCTTATTTTGTTTACTTTGTTTGAAACACAGCCAATGTAAGCCCG
Source organism: Antheraea pernyi (assembly GCA_015888305.1). Taxonomy (NCBI): domain Eukaryota; kingdom Metazoa; phylum Arthropoda; class Insecta; order Lepidoptera; family Saturniidae; genus Antheraea; species Antheraea pernyi. The sequence goes on along the minus strand of MU158903.1, from coordinate 73,585 downwards.
GTTTCACACGTCGCAGTGTATTCAAAAGATGCAAAAATAATACCCAAAAAAGGAATTTAACTAACGAATAATATCAAATTTACCGATTTTAAACCTGTGTTACAAATATTTGGCCTCGTCACGCACAATAACGGGAAAATGTACTTTATTCATTACGTGTTAATGTTGAATTCACACTAAATGTTGTTTATGTTGTCTTTTCATTTGTGAGGGGAGTAATTTATTACTTTGCTCGTTTTATCGTAAGTATTAGATAATATTTTGAACATTTGTGACTTTATTACTAGGTGTTATGGTTGTAATTAGGTTGAACTTAAAACTGTTTTAAAACTTATTTTCTCCCTTTCTTAGTAAACAAATAGCTACACATAAGTATATATTTACGCGGACAGATTTTAGATTCAATTTTGTACGTGACCCTTTATCTAGTTATTGTTGATCGAAGGTGGGAACCTTTAAATGTAACTGAAGACCCGCCAACTACATGTCCTTTTGAAAACCAGAAACAGATTATGCTTAAGCAATATATTGTTTGATAGTTTCTTTTTCAAATATACATTGTCATTATTCAAAAAAGAATTTCTAATTCTGACGAAAATTCTATCTTACGCTATCTAAAGCTTCTTTTCCGCATGTAAAGTCAATTATCTATATTTAAAAAGAAAATTCAATACCCTTTGCTCTTGTTTATCAACACTCTCCGTGTTAGCCTAACATCGGTGGCATTCACATATTATAAGTTTTAGACTCCTGTAATTAAAAATAAATGAAATTTGAAGTAATTTTTTGTTTTTATCCTCCCGGTTAAGGTTAGACCTTTGTAATTGACGTTCGAATCTTGACTACTCAACCACATTTACTCGATAGTTCATATCTGACAAGATTCTAATAACTACAAATTGTACTGTTTGATTGTTAAGGATCTTGTAGCGATTTTCTTAGAAGTCATATTTAGAAAAATATAGTAAATAAGGGAAGAATGTATGTCATGAACACATGCTCCAAACGAATGGGTACATAATAAAAAGAAACATATTATTAAAACATATATATTTTCATTAAAGCTCATTTAATTACAACATACTGAAGACATTTGGCACAATAGATGAACATAGATCATTAATAGTACCTAAGAGACGAAAGTTCTTTTATTTATTAGTTATTAAAAGCTTACTACAGGCATCAATTATTATAATTCCGTGTAGACATTTAAACACATAAGTGAAAAAAGTTTCAACCGTTTCTAAATAGTATATACTAGTGTAACCGCTCGCGACGTAGTCATTAATTATATTATAAACTAGCTGTCACCCGCGGTTCCTCACACTTTTTTTAAATGTATTAAAGAAATGCAAAATTGTAAGCAGGTGTGTACATTACAGAAATGCTTTTTCAAAAACATTTGTAACTCCGAAACGCACGCCATCTACTGTAACGTGTATATTATATATGTGAATACGAATAGTATATCGAGTGGGATGGGATTTATCATCAGCAACATACCTGGAACTTCAACCTAGTATATACCAAACTCAGTGCTCACTAACACTATATAAGAAAGTAATGAAAATTTTAAACTATACATTATCGAACAATATGTGTTAATTTTTTTATTATGTAGATATAGTATGCCCATATTGTCGATATAATTGTGTTATTCTTATACGTTGCTATAATCACTACGTTATGTAGATGCAAACGCAGTAAATAAGTATATCGACAATACGGGCATATTATATCTATCTATAAAATAAAAGATTTAAGAAATATTGTTCGATAATGTATAGCTTATAATTTCGATTACTTTCTTATACAGTGTTAGTGAGCACTGAGTTTGGTATATAGTAGGTTGAAGTTCCAGGTATGTTGCTGATGATAAATCCCATCCCATTCGATATACTATTAGTATTCATATATCTAATGTACACGTTACATGTTACAGTAGATGGCGTTCGTATCGTAGTTACAAATGTTTTTGAAAAAGCCTTTCTGTAATGTACACACCCACTCACAATTTTACATTTCTTTAATACATTTTTAAAAAGCGCGTGCGGAGCCGCGGGTAACAGCTAGTAATAGTATAAATTATAAACAAAAATGTAGCATTTCCCACTAGTAAAAGAATTTTTAAGAATCTCATTTCTAGATATCCTTATATATATTATAGTATATATCATTAGTATAGATTTAGTCACAGAAAATGATAACGGAACTACACTAAAATTTATAGAATGGACTCTGTATTTCATATGAGGAGAGTAAACTCCAGAACCACTACACCAATGTGATAAATTCTTTCACTACATCAGTGATACACTATTCCAGATAGATATAGACTATATCTATACATATAATAAAAATGAAGTGTCTGTATGTAAATCAATATAAAAAATTTTCACTGTAGGGTATGAAAGTATACACGCTTCTGATAACAAAAATGCAATTTTTAAAATTTTTTTGTCAGTCTGTCCGTCTGTTTGATCCGGGTAATCTTCGAAACGGCTAAACCGATTTTGGCGTGCGCGTCGTACTTACAATTGTCTTTAAAGAGCGTTTCTGTAATTGTACATAGTCTCACAACTCTATTCTTCTTTAATACGATTTTAAAAAACGCGTGCGGAGCTGCGGGTACAGCTAGTATTACATAAATATATACATATATCACCTAAAGTTATGAAAGTGTTTCTTATCTAAGTCGCAAAAAGTGTAATTCTTTACTTACATGAAAAAAATGAATAGCTTAATTGTTTTTTATAACAAACATTTACAAAAAAGTCCACGGCGGCGTGTGTCGTTTTCATTTCAAAATGAGTTGCATCAAATTTTAATTGTTGATAATATAACGTGTTTCCAGTTTTTATACATTGAGAAAGAAGTTTAAATTTCGCTGTTCATAAAGTTTTTAGTTTGTTCATTATTATCTTTATATTCTGTCTGTAAAAAATTGATGGTCTTAAATAATAGCGTAAAATACTAGGGACGCCTTAAATAGGATTTAGCTTATTTTTCCATATATTCATCTATTAAGTATAACAGTTGCTATTTTTATCCAAAAAAAAAAATGTTTAAAAGTAAGAAAAAGATCAGTTTAGATTTTTCTGATGTGAGACGCGTTTCCATAACAATTAAAAAAGCGATTAGTTTAACAGCCTTCGCTTCACTAGTACAATAATAACAAATGACAATAATAAGTAATGAATTCCGCTTCGTGTTGTTTGGTCAAGCGGTTGTCGGTTGATTGGCTGGTCGGATAGCAGTTGGTTAGGTAGTCGGTCATGAGGTGGTTTGTTGGTCGGGTCATGAGGTGGTTTGTTGGTCGGTCGGTTGGGTGGCTAGTTGGTTAGGTGGTCGGTTGGGTGGCTAGTTGGTCGGTCGGTTGGGTGGCTAGTTGGTCGGTCGGTTGGGTGGCTAGTCGGTCGGTCGGTCGGTAGGTAGTGAGATGGTGTTGTTCCAGGCGTGCACCGCGTGGTGCAGGAGCTGCGCGCGCTTGCCCCGCGCGTCCCGCAGCAGGCGCGCGGCGGCGACGCGTTCGCTCGCCACGTACTGCTGCAGCTCCGACAGTTTCACCCGCATTCTGTACGTGCGATTATATATATATGAGGCATATAGAATCAAAGACAGCTAAGTACCACAAGTTCTAAAAATGAACTGAGTATGGAGCCATCTAGTCTTATTGGTTGCAAATCACCATTTAATTCCTACAAGAAATAAAATACAGCCTTTTAATTTTCGTTTTTGAATATAAGTAAAACTCCAACTCTGAGAATAGATAAACATTTTTTTCGTTTCCTGCAAATTTGGCACTTAGCTGTTTTTGATTTTATATGCCTCATATATATATATATATACTAACAGGCCCAACGGACATTGTCCGGGCCTGAAGAAAAAAAGCGTTTAGTTCACACGCGGTATAAATGAAACCTTCAAAAAGAAACCCAGAATAGCGTATGTCTGACTGTTCTCCAATACCCGAAGGCAAGCGAGTCACTGTACCCACTCTACCCGGCACAGTGCTCATCCCCACCACTTTTATCATACAAAAAAGTTACAAATCAAAATTCAAATGGGATGATCCATAAGAGTCACTTCAAAACTTTCAGAATGAGACCGCAGCGCCACCTATCGAGCTCAATGATATATTTTTTTTTAAATATCATACGAGGCAAACGAACACCTGATGTTAAGTGATCACCACCGTACATAAACGCTTGCAACAACAGAAGAGCCGCAAGTGCGTTGCCACCCTGTGTTTAGGGGGGACGGGGAGACGGAAGGGGGAGGGGAGGTGGGTTATCCGGCGCTCTCACTGACCAAACGAAACGCAACAATGCAAGTACTATTACTTCACGTCGGTGTTTCTGCGAGAGGGTGGTACTACCGCGGGCGAGCCGACCCATTCATGCTGACCATGTACTGACCAGTACAAGCTTCAGATTGGCCCTACCATCTCTAAAAGTATCTGTGCCTATGGATGGTGGTGATCACTTATTACATCAAGTGACCCACGTGTTCGTTTGCCTCCTATGATATATAAAAAAAAAAGTATTAAGAGGTGATTTTGATATTACGCTATTTGAGATAATGTTAATCTGCATATGAATTAAGCAAAAGTGAACCACTAAGGAGTTATCATATTTATTAACATTTTTCAAAATAAACCTTCATTAAAAAAAATCAAGGACACACAGTCTCGAATAAAAGTAGCGCTCAAAACCCTGTCCCGCAAAAACTCTCCAATATAGATACGTGATTATAGTTATACGATAAACTTATGATTTTGCAAACTCGACCTTACCTGAAAGTTTTAAAGTTATTGTTTTTTTTATGTGTAATCGAAAATTATGCACTCATTTTTGTGTACCGGCCAAATGTGCATCTTGGGTATTTGTATATCAAAAGAAAAAAGTATCAAATTAAAACTCATTTTTCCTTCTGATTTATAAAAACGGACACAAAAAAAATGTATAACTCACGAAGCCTCTTTCTCCTCCCAATACTCGAGATCTCTGTCTATCTTCAGATACTCGTCCTGCTTCGAGCGTAACTCCTCGAGCCTGGCGTTGATGTGTTGCAGCTCAGCGGTCCAGGCCGCAGCGTCCGCCTTCTCTCGACCCACCTCCACGTCCAGAGCTTGCTGTTCCCGCTCCACAGCGGACTTCACTTCAGCTACTTTTGCTCGCACTTCCTCCTGTAACAATTATATAGGGATTTGTCAATTGACCATCTTATATTTCAGGCTCACCAAGACCAGTGACAGCTTTTTTGGGTAATAGTGTTAGGTTTTATAACAAAGTCCCGAAGCGTATTACCGATACGCCCGACAGTGAGTTCAAGAATGTATGACAAGCCGGTTTTAAAGTCTAAATATTGACTATTGAGTGACGTCTAGGTACGAGGTGTTACACTAATCACGTATAGGGTCGATGCAGTCAGGATTGCCAATAAACACTCAGTAGATACTGTCACTATTTATTTGGCCAGAGCTCCGCCTTACAATAACTTCCACATAGGAGTGCGCCCAGATCAGCGACATCTTGCCCTTTATATGCCACCGATGTAGTCTCACACCGGAATGAATAATGAACAGCCGATAACTTCCACCAATAGCGTTCGAGGTCAGTAGTAACACCCCGATAGAGTCAATAGCGCGGTATCGCAGGTCAATAGTGGTTCCCGGGGTGGCGTTGTAGTCTCGCCTCTCGGGTGTGTCACGGTACCGGACGTAGACGTTAACAGAGGACAATGTCTGTGCTCCCGACAAAAACAAATGAAACTATCTATGTTTGTAAAAATATGGATCATGAAAAGATAAACCAGATCGAGTTTGTTGCCGGTTCTTCTCGATGAGTGGATTGTTTGTCGGAACCGGTGGTAGCTTTGACGTTCATAAGAGTCTTCACAGAGCCTAAATTGAATAAAGCATTTATGACTTTTAATAGACTCTTACTGTCACGTATTAAACTTTATTTTATAACCCACTTTAAAAATGAAATGATTTTAAATTTGTTTTTTTATTTTTATATATATGTTACTTCATAACATCCATGATTTATAAACCAGTTTAAAATAGAAGGTCCAATGTTAATGGAATTAAATTATTTTTTTTTAATTCCATTAACTTTGGGGTTTCTATTTTAAACTACTTAAAATAATATAGGAAATGTATATTATTTTTTATATTATAGGAGGCAAACGAACAGGCGGGTCACCTGATGTTAAATGATTACCGCCGTCCATAGACACTAGCAACACCAGGGGAGTCGCAAGTGCGTACCCAGCCTGTGTTTGGGGGGAAAGGGGGAATGAGGGAGGGGGACGAACTCGCTAAAATATTGCGTTCATGATAACACCTCTTCAAAATACAAGAGACGAACCCGGAACCCACACATTAACCATGTAGTACTCCAGGTGTCGCCCACTGTATGGGGGAGGCTTACAACTGCATGCAAAGTATACATTGACATGCAAAGGGTCATGGTATCAGACCAGTCGCCCCTCATCCAGTGTACGCGATGCCTGGAGTATGGGCATGGGAAGAAATGGTGTACAGAAACTACAAGCTCATGTAGCCATTGTGGGGATAACCACCTGAAAAACGAATGCCCAGAGTACAGCAAGGGCAAAGCCCCCGAATGCAAAAATTGTTTGAAGGACAAAGTGGAGAATATAAAACACAACGCCTTTGATACCAAGTGCCCAACGAGATCCTAATGGGACTCGATAGCGAGGCGGAATGTGGCGTACGGCACAAACCAAGGAAGCGAGATGAGCCTTTGACGACGCTGATAAATACGCTCACGAATTATTAGCTAAGCAAAAAGCCAAAAACAAGCAGAAATAGGAACGCAATAGGATGTCGGAACTTAATTGGATCAGAACACATTTGGTAAAGAACGTTGAATGTGCGGAAAAATTCCTGAGTAACAGCGGAATATCCCAAAGTTAGTCGAAATTTGACCCATATTCTTACTGCAAGAATAGGGTACAAGTAAAACAGGACACCAAAAGGAAGGAAACGCAAGGATAAATCATGCTAAAACAACTATAGACAAATAAGGAAAGACTCAATCTGGAAAACAGTTCTCTGAACCTACTGTTGAAATGAAGAAAGGAGGAAAGGTGAGAGCAGGAAATAAAACCACTATAACGAAGAGAAGGACAAGGCAATAACGAAATTCCAAAAGTCACAAGAAAACAATCTAGCAAATCAAAAGGGAAGAACAAAGAGGAAACTAAGTACTGGAAATTGAACGGAATATTCTGAAGTGTTGAAGAAAGCAAAGTTGTCAGAAAGAGAAAGACATTAAGGGAAGAAAAACAAGAAGGAAACGGAACAGCATTGTTTTGGACATTTATTAAATTAGTAGCCATAAGCGATGAAGACAAGTAAAAGAAGGATAGAGTGCAGATGTTGGAGGAAAGGGAGAGTAGAAAAAGAACAGAATAACAAAAAAACACAGCCGATACCCGAAGAATCTAAATGCCTAAAAATGTCTCTGTCCACCATGATAGAGGTGTTCTGACGAGGGGTAACACTCGCTCACCCCACACCATTATATAAAAAAAAAGACCTCAGTTTTTCAGTAACTGCAATATTTGTTTCAGATCATAGCAAACAATTCATAGTATTTTTAATGATGGTAGAGCCACGCTGAAACTATTACTGGTTTCAGCATGAATGGGTCGGCTCGCCCGGGGTAGTACCACCCTCTCATAGAAAACCAAAGTGAAGTAACAGTGCTTGCATTGTTGCGTTTCGTTCGGTCAGTGAGAGCGCCGGAGGCCCACCTCCTCTCCCCTCATCTCCTCTCCATCTCCCTCCCCTAATCTCTTCACCCAAGGGTGACAACACACTTGCGACTCCTCTGGTGTTGTTAGTGTCCATGGACGGTGGTGATCTTGCGCGACAACGTCTTCCGAGCCCGCTAGTTATCTGCCCGTAAAAGCCCCGTGAAAGTCGGTCCAATCAATTAAGAGATAGTAGGATATTGCGGACAAAGTCTTGAGAAACAAAATAACATAGTTACTTATACATAGTTAACATAGTTATCTTCCAGTGAAAGTCCCGTGAAAATCAGTTCAAGCATTACGGATATTCCACTGCGGCCGAAGGCGAATAAAAAACCTAAATTATTTTTATAAGGTCTGCTATCTACCAGTAAATACCCCGTGAAAATCGGTCCAACCATTTTGGAAATAGCCATGCGGACGAAACCGCGGAAAAATAAAATAGAACATGTCAACCGCTATAATTTCGACTATCTGGCAGTAAAAAGTAAAATTCCCGTAAATATAGGTCCAGCCGTTTTGGAGATTACCCGCAACAAACAAACAAACAGAGAAATATACTAATATAAAAATATAGACAAAGTATAAAGAAATTTTTTTTGTTCATTTGTAGCCTTAGCCATTCATCAAAAAGTTGTTATTTTAATTGTACATACATAAACTTTATTTTTATAATACGTAATAGAGAACAAATAAAAAATAAGAAATAAAAGTAGTATAAACTTTTTCCATAGGAAAACAAAATAAACTTCGAAAATGTTTGCGATAGAAACTTACCACGTTACCATGGCAACGTATATAATAATAACGTAATCGCTCAAAAGCAAAAAAAGTGCCCGATTTTGAAAAATTCTTCATTGGTGCTCTGCTTCTATTGGTCTTAGCGTGATGATATATAGCCTGTAGCCTTCCTCGATAAATGAGTTATTTAAAACCGAAGGATTTTCTCAAATCGGACTGGTAGTTCCTGAGATTATTAATTACTTTTATAAGGTCTGTTACCTACCAGTAAATACCCCGTGAAAATCGGCCCAAAGTAATGCGGACGAAGCCGCGGACAAATAAAGTAGAATATGTCAACCGCTATAATTTCGGTTATCTGGCAGCTTTCTGCACTTCTCCTCCATATAAACTTTAACTATGCCAAATTTCACGTTCATCCGTTCGCTCAATTCCGTTAAAAAGGGATACAAAGTTTAGGCTTCACGTATTAATATATTAATATATATGAGGCATATAAAATCAAAAACAGCTAAGTGCATAGAGACCTAATTTGCAGGAAACGAAAAAAATGTTTATCTATTCTCAGAGTAGGAGTTTTACTTATATTCAAAGTTTCAATTTTAGGGAATGGCATAGGCTATTGATTTTGCCTGCCTATGGCCACCAGCTCTAAAAGAGAAGTTCAATAAAAAAAAAATGCGATAATTCCTTAACTGTATTTTATTCTTACTTTACTTCTTATTTGATGACTTGGTTGTACTTAAATGTATTTGATCCCAAAATCAATTTTAAAACGAAAATTAAAAGGCTTTAGCTATATTTTATTTTTTGTAGGAATTAAATGGTGATTTGCAACCAATAAGACTAGATGGCTCCATACTCAGTTCATTTTTAGAACTTGTGGCACTTAGCCGTCTATGATTCTATATGCCTCATATGATGATAATTTAATTGAGACGTGCTGATGCGTACATAATAAGCGACGTACAATGTACGTACCCGTAGAGTAGTTATAGTTGTGTGGTTAATTAAGAGAGGGGAACGTTACCAGCAGCGCGGTTCGCTTCCTGGCGAGCTTGGTTTTGTTCCGGGCGTGGTCGGCGCGGCGCTCCAGCAGCCGCCCCGACAGCTCCCGCAACATCTCCACGGCACTACTCATGCGGTTCGCGCATTCCGCTTCCATTAATTCCCTTGAAAACAGATAAATGACGTCATTGTCTCTTTAAAAAGACAATCATATTTTTCGGCAAACCGAGCAACTACGTTCAGGATCGGAGATTGTCTGTTTTAAAAATATATTGTCACTTTAAAAACATCGAATTTTTTTTTCAATTTTGTTTCTACTTTTCGTTACCCTATTTCAGACTTAACAATATGTTAGGAGAGAGAAATGGCCGCAATTCGATATATTTTTAAAACAACCAAAAAATTATGCTTAGTCTCAATGATTGTCTATTTTAGAGATGTAGCGATACATCAACATTTTTAAAGACAATTTTTTTTTATTAATTAATTTTTTTTCATTAATTTAATAGTTTAATTTTTTGAATAAATACATTACAATCATAACAAAATATTCAATTGAAGCGTTGCTTGTATTTAGATGCAAGTATGAAAGTTAAAGGTAATTTATCAAGCCCTTTATGTAACTTGAAATTAATGACAATATCATTTCCAAAAACATCAAATCATTTGAACGCAGACTTCTTCTCCAACGAGCTCAAAAGGATGAGTGCAATTTTTTTTACAAAGTATTGAACGGCCTAATCTCTTCAAAATTAATCTAAGTCATTTTTGTATTCAACGATATACAACTTCGAGGTATTCAATGACGATCTCGCAACGATTCTGCTTAAAATGAAATGGCACTGCAATTCTTTTATAATACTTTATCCATTGTGGTTTTGGATTTTATTTGAATAAGCACTTATTATCACCTTCACCTAACTCTCACAATCACTGAAACCGCTTAGCAGATCACTTGATGGATGAAAATCAAACAACTCACAGATTAAAACGAAGAATACCCCAAGACGTGCTGTGATATTAAAAATTTTATACAACTGGAAATAAACGGTGTGTCAGAGGATTCTCGTTTTTTACTAAAAACAATTACTAATATAATAAATTTACTTACTTTTCATCGATAGCTAAAGAAGCTAGTTCCGGGAACTGCGGAGACAAGCGTATTAGACATTGCTTATACTCCACGCAACTGTCCAGGGTCTTCTTCTGCCACAGCGCCAGCTCATTCTCTTTGCTTAGTACCATCTGTGTAAATAAAACCAATTTATTTATTTCATCTATATACTAGCTTACCCGCGCAACTTCGTCTGCGCCAAATCGGACATTACCGGTTCTAATTATCAATGCCGAAAAATGTTTACCTAACCTAGAACCCGATTGCAACGACACCTACTGCGTCCAGTTAAGATTAAAAAAAAAAACTATCTTATATATATCTTAAGTCGAACGAAATGAACACGTGTGCACAATTTTATAAAGTTGGCTTAAGTAGTTTTAGAGTTCATCCGAGATAAATACCTTGACACGTAATTTATATTATATCTTATCTCACTAATGAGTAGATGTGTAAGAGAGTAAGGGTGTAACGGAGTAGATGCGTAAGGGCGAAGGGAGTAAGTACGTGAGGGAGTAAGGGCTTAAGGGAGTAGATGCGTAAGGGAGTAAGGGCGTTAGGGAGTCAGGGTGTAAGGGAGTAGATGCGTAAGGGCGTAAGAGAATAAGTACGTAAGGGAGTAAGTACGTGAGGGAGTAAGGGCTTAAGGGAGTAGATGCGTAAGGGAGTAAGGGCGAAGGGAGTAAGTACGTGAGGGAGTAGATGCGTAAGGGAGTAAGGGCGTAAGGGAGTAAGTACGTGAGGGAGTAGATGCGTAAGGGAGTAAGGGAGTAAGTACGTGAGGGAGTAGATGCGTAAGGAAGTCGATGCGTGATGGCGTAAGGGAGTAAGTAGGTGCGGGAGTGAGGAGTGCGTACCTTGTAAACCTCCTGCGCGAGCGCCTGCTTGGAGGAGCGCACGCGCGCCGCGTAGTCGATCTGGTCGAGCACGCGCGTGCGCTCGCACACCGACAGCGCCTGCCGCTCCACCTCGCCGCCCACGCGCGCCTTCTCGCACCTGCACCACAAACGGTAACTGAACGGAGCTATACTACTACAACCTTGGCTTAAGCTTGTGCAACAGCCTTGGATGCAATAACGACAAACTTAATAAGCTAAAGTAGCTAAGTTAATCGATAATAATAATAATATAGCCTTTATTTCCCCAAATTTTTACATTTGTGTTAATAAAACAAAAATAAACTATATCTCGTAATTCAGTGTGCCCAATGGCAAAGGCCTCCTCCAATTCTTTCCATTGGTTTCTGTCTGCCGGCACTCTTGTCCACAGGGGTCCTAAAATTTCTTGGTTGGCGACCTCTACTTCTAATGCCTCCCCTTGGGTCCCAAATCGTTACATGTTTGTTACTGCAGGTCGCGGCGGCGGCTCCGCAGTGTGCGGGGGAGGCGGGAGGCGGGGGAGCGGTACCTGTCGCGCTCGATGTCGCCGTCGAGGGCGAGCAGCAGGTCCTGCAGGTCGCGGCCCTAAAAGAGAAGTTCAATAAAAAAAAAATGCGATAATTCCTTAACTGTATTTTATTCTTACTTTACTTCTTATTTGATGACTTGGTTGTACTTAAATGTATTTGATCCCAAAATCAATTTTAAAACGAAAATTAAAAGGCTTTAGCTATATTTTATTTTTTGTAGGAATTAAATGGTGATTTGCAACCAATAAGACTAGATGGCTCCATACTCAGTTCATTTTTAGAACTTGTGGCACTTAGCCGTCTATGATTCTATATGCCTCATATGATGATAATTTAATTGAGACGTGCTGATGCGTACATAATAAGCGACGTACAATGTACGTACCCGTAGAGTAGTTATAGTTGTGTGGTTAATTAAGAGAGGGGAACGTTACCAGCAGCGCGGTTCGCTTCCTGGCGAGCTTGGTTTTGTTCCGGGCGTGGTCGGCGCGGCGCTCCAGCAGCCGCCCCGACAGCTCCCGCAACATCTCCACGGCACTACTCATGCGGTTCGCGCATTCCGCTTCCATTAATTCCCTTGAAAACAGATAAATGACGTCATTGTCTCTTTAAAAAGACAATCATATTTTTCGGCAAACCGAGCAACTACGTTCAGGATCGGAGATTGTCTGTTTTAAAAATATATTGTCACTTTAAAAACATCGAATTTTTTTTTCAATTTTGTTTCTACTTTTCGTTACCCTATTTCAGACTTAACAATATGTTAGGAGAGAGAAATGGCCGCAATTCGATATATTTTTAAAACAACCAAAAAATTATGCTTAGTCTCAATGATTGTCTATTTTAGAGATGTAGCGATACATCAACATTTTTAAAGACAATTTTTTTTTATTAATTAATTTTTTTTCATTAATTTAATAGTTTAATTTTTTGAATAAATACATTACAATCATAACAAAATATTCAATTGAAGCGTTGCTTGTATTTAGATGCAAGTATGAAAGTTAAAGGTAATTTATCAAGCCCTTTATGTAACTTGAAATTAATGACAATATCATTTCCAAAAACATCAAATCATTTGAACGCAGACTTCTTCTCCAACGAGCTCAAAAGGATGAGTGCAATTTTTTTTACAAAGTATTGAACGGCCTAATCTCTTCAAAATTAATCTAAGTCATTTTTGTATTCAACGATATACAACTTCGAGGTATTCAATGACGATCTCGCAACGATTCTGCTTAAAATGAAATGGCACTGCAATTCTTTTATAATACTTTATCCATTGTGGTTTTGGATTTTATTTGAATAAGCACTTATTATCACCTTCACCTAACTCTCACAATCACTGAAACCGCTTAGCAGATCACTTGATGGATGAAAATCAAACAACTCACAGATTAAAACGAAGAATACCCCAAGACGTGCTGTGATATTAAAAATTTTATACAACTGGAAATAAACGGTGTGTCAGAGGATTCTCGTTTTTTACTAAAAACAATTACTAATATAATAAATTTACTTACTTTTCATCGATAGCTAAAGAAGCTAGTTCCGGGAACTGCGGAGACAAGCGTATTAGACATTGCTTATACTCCACGCAACTGTCCAGGGTCTTCTTCTGCCACAGCGCCAGCTCATTCTCTTTGCTTAGTACCATCTGTGTAAATAAAACCAATTTATTTATTTCATCTATATACTAGCTTACCCGCGCAACTTCGTCTGCGCCAAATCGGACATTACCGGTTCTAATTATCAATGCCGAAAAATGTTTACCTAACCTAGAACCCGATTGCAACGACACCTACTGCGTCCAGTTAAGATTAAAAAAAAAAACTATCTTATATATATCTTAAGTCGAACGAAATGAACACGTGTGCACAATTTTATAAAGTTGGCTTAAGTAGTTTTAGAGTTCATCCGAGATAAATACCTTGACACGTAATTTATATTATATCTTATCTCACTAATGAGTAGATGTGTAAGAGAGTAAGGGTGTAACGGAGTAGATGCGTAAGGGCGAAGGGAGTAAGTACGTGAGGGAGTAAGGGCTTAAGGGAGTAGATGCGTAAGGGAGTAAGGGCGTTAGGGAGTCAGGGTGTAAGGGAGTAGATGCGTAAGGGCGTAAGAGAATAAGTACGTAAGGGAGTAAGTACGTGAGGGAGTAAGGGCTTAAGGGAGTAGATGCGTAAGGGAGTAAGGGCGAAGGGAGTAAGTACGTGAGGGAGTAGATGCGTAAGGGAGTAAGGGCGTAAGGGAGTAAGTACGTGAGGGAGTAGATGCGTAAGGGAGTAAGGGAGTAAGTACGTGAGGGAGTAGATGCGTAAGGAAGTCGATGCGTGATGGCGTAAGGGAGTAAGTAGGTGCGGGAGTGAGGAGTGCGTACCTTGTAAACCTCCTGCGCGAGCGCCTGCTTGGAGGAGCGCACGCGCGCCGCGTAGTCGATCTGGTCGAGCACGCGCGTGCGCTCGCACACCGACAGCGCCTGCCGCTCCACCTCGCCGCCCACGCGCGCCTTCTCGCACCTGCACCACAAACGGTAACTGAACGGAGCTATACTACTACAACCTTGGCTTAAGCTTGTGCAACAGCCTTGGATGCAATAACGACAAACTTAATAAGCTAAAGTAGCTAAGTTAATCGATAATAATAATAATATAGCCTTTATTTCCCCAAATTTTTACATTTGTGTTAATAAAACAAAAATAAACTATATCTCGTAATTCAGTGTGCCCAATGGCAAAGGCCTCCTCCAATTCTTTCCATTGGTTTCTGTCTGCCGGCACTCTTGTCCACAGGGGTCCTAAAATTTCTTGGTTGGCGACCTCTACTTCTAATGCCTCCCCTTGGGTACCAAATCGTTACATGTTTGTTACTGCAGGTCGCGGCGGCGGCTCCGCAGTGTGCGGGGGAGGCGGGAGGCGGGAGGCGGGGGAGCGGTACCTGGCGCGCTCGATGTCGCCGTCGAGGGCGAGCAGCAGGTCCTGCAGGTCGCGGCGGCGGCTCCGCAGTGTGCGGGGGAGGCGGGAGGCGGGGGAGCGGTACCTGTCGCGCTCGATGTCGCCGTCGAGGGCGAGCAGCAGGTCCTGCAGGTCGCGGCGGCGGCTCCGCAGTGTGCGGGGGAGGCGGGAGGCGGGGGAGCGGTACCTGTCGCGC
>MU158903.1:11367-47975 GCA_015888305.1 Antheraea pernyi | reverse complement strand
GGGGACATACATTGAAACAACCATGTGAACTATGTACAATGTGTTTTGTACAGTGTATACATATAAACAAAAGTCTAAAAAGTAAAAACATGTTAGATTTACATTATTATTATATGTATAGATCTTCAAAGACTAAGTTGTTCACACGTTTATATCAAATATAGAGCAATGTCATCTATTTAAGTAGTTTTGTTTGTATTAAGTGGCTGTTGAATTAGACGTATTTTTCTATTCTTCTTGCAACGTTAATTTACTTTTTGGTGAACACTAAAAAAACGTAAACGTTAAGGGAGCGAAATGTCTCTTCACATTATGCTCGAAAAATCTGATATTATGGGAAATTGGATATACACTGGTCTAGAGATTGTTCTACAGATTTACTGTATGACAATAGATACTATGAACTTATCTCTTCAAGACAATATGAAAATCCCTCACAACCTGGAGGTTTTCGTGTGTATGGTTCTATCATAGAATTATATTAAAAAAGGAAGGTCTTACCGGTGTTGTCTTTGAGCCAGTATAATGTGAAGAACGAAGAGGTGTCATAAACCGGTCCCCTTGTTGTGATCGTGGCCTCTGTATGGAATAAAATAAAAAAAGTATTGTCTTGTTTCTCAAGTTCAAATTTCTTATGACAGCTTAATAAATTCATAGATTAAAATGATTTTTTTACAAATATACATTATTCATTTCCTTCATTAAGAATGGAAGCATCTCTAAGTTTCACTCGGAATCTTTTAAATGGCTGCCCATACCTTTTCAGAACAATTGACAATAAATCAACAAGAAATTACATCATAATACAAGATGGTCCTACAAATACACTACATTGTGTAAATTAAATTTTATATTATCAAGATAAGCTAAACTCAAAATATTATAATTAACAAAAACAAAAAACCAATTTAGTTTTCAAACCTTTATACTTACTTTTGCAACTATTTTTTTTTTTTTTTGCAACTTATCATCTAGATTATTACTGCCATTATCAAGTAGGAAATAATATAAACAAGTGTATCCTAATAATTCTCATGTTGAGACAAGATGGTGGCCCCCTTCAGTTAAAACTTACAAGGCAGCTTTTGTAACACCTCAGAATTCATACTCTTTGATATTATTTTCCATCCACATCACTTGTGCACAATAGCCAAACTATATTGCGTACAATGCCACCAATATTAGAAACCATTAAAAAAAATAGCACAAGTTTATGAATAAAATATAAAGGTTGCTACATGACAGACTAAGATTCCGCTAAAACTCTCCCTCAACTTGTACAGTTGTTTTTTTTTGTTTTTTATGTCATAGGTGGCAAACGAACAGGTAGGTCACCTGATGTTAAGTGATCACCACCGTCCATGGACACCAACAACACCAGAGGAGTCGCAGGTGCGTTGCCACACTTAGGGGGGAAGGGTTAGGGGAGGGAGAGGAGAGAGATGATGGGAAGGGAGGTGGGCCTCCGGCGCTCTCACTGACTGAACGAAACGCAACAATGCACAAGCACTATTACTTCACGTTGGTTTTCTATGAGAGGGTGGTACTACCCCGGCCGAGCCGACCTATTCATGCTGAAACCAGTAATACTTTCAGAGTGGCTCTACCGTCATTACCTGTTAACATTTCAATCATACTTGCCCCACTTCTAGCCAATTTTGTTGCAGATGCTTCACGACTGAGACGGGCTCCACCTACTGTATGTCTTGGTGGCTCCGCACTGCTTGAACGCTGCCCTGTTACACTGCTTCGAGCTTCGGTAGATTTTCTCTCAGTAGAGTAAGGGCGTCGAGGTTTAGGGAGCATTGAAGGTCTGGCATCCATCCTGATATATAAAGTGATAGTTTATTAAATTAGTAATACTAGAGATATATTTTATACACAAAGTCATTGTGCCAATAAATAAGTGCAGCAAGTTATCCGGATTCCGCTATAGAGTGTAGAGACACTGTAGCGGATAATATAGTTTAAAATCCTATAATACTCCAAGTTCTTAGTTGAAGAAAACACTGTACAAAACTAACGCTTGATCTCAGGACTTTTTATCATCCTGACCAAAATCTACAAACACTTGTAGGTGTGTTGCAGCAACTGCAAATCAGAGCCAATTCTCTATAAACTCAGCATGCCACCATCTTAGGCCACATTACAACTTAATATGGAATTAAATTGTAGAAAAACAAAAGAAAAACCCCTACCAATATCAAAAGTATGAGTTATAAGTAATATTCAATAATGCGGAACAAAATGTTATAGAATTTCACTATCAGCCTATAAGAGACCATAGTTCAGATTTCCTCACAATGTTTTCATTCAATATGAGCCCATAGTAATACCAATTTCACCTGTAGACATTGGATAGATATACTACCAGCCAAATCATTAGTAGTCTAATAACATTCTAATAATTCTAAAATTCTAATAACAAGACATAACATTGTTCATTTACATATTTATGATAAATTTCAAAAGTATTTTTTATATAAAAACTTATTATGTATTAAATAAGTGCAAATTTCATTCTCTGGTCTTATCAAGTGCAGATAATATTGCAAATTTTATATTTAAAAATAATACACTTTATATTATTTTAACATAATAAAAATGATTCTTATTAAATAATAACTTCCCAACATTAATATTCAAATTATTTTTTGTCAATTTGTTGATCACAATTTTTATGTGGAATTTCATCTTCAATTTCAGTGTTTAGTCGATATTTGAACTCTATTGCAACTCTCTCTATTCACAGTTTAGACAACAAATGAACCTCTTGTTTAAGAAACCACATAAATATTAGTCTATACATATTGTGATACCTATGATTAAAAAATGTGCATGTTACTTTGCAGAAATCCTTAACATACTTGTAACACTCTGGCTTAAAATCTGTAACCTGATACTTCAAGCAGAAACAAACCTTTGAATGAGAGTTTTGTGGGATGTTGGAATTTCATGTAGTGTGTTTTATATTTTATTCATAATCTTGTGTTATATGGCTCTATATTTTGTACTGAGTTTTATGTAATATAGTTTGGTTATTATGCACAAGTGGATCACAAATCTGACTTGCCACAAAGACTCCATGAAAAGTTCTAACATGCAAGACACCATCTTGTTAGAACATTGAAATTATCACAAAAAACTTGTAGTGTCTTTTTACCTATTCGACAATGGCAGTAATAATCAACTAATATATTGGTTAGAAAAAAAAAATAAAGAAACAAAGACGAACTCTTGTATATATTGTAAAAGTAAATACGTTTTTAATTGCATAAAAATAAGGTAGCTTGCGATAATTCGCCACCTCTGCCACACTATTGGTACGCTTTACTGACAATTTACACGAATTATGGATTCCAATCTCTTAAGGTTCTAGGCCTAAAATTTCACAATGATAATACTAGAAATATTTGTTTACCTGGATTTTCCGTCCTTCTTTTTTCCATCCTGTTGTCCAGGAACAAATCTTGAAGGGAGCATTACAAATAATAATACTATCACGAATTAAATACTTTGTTTTTAGAGATTATTTATTATATATTATAAAAGAATTCAAAACAATCACATATAACTGTTAGATTCCGTTGGGATTGGTTTTTGAAATCGACAAGGGGAACAGGTTATATAGGATAGTTTATAAAATCACAGATAATAGAAAGTTAAGAGGTTAGGTACAGGTGCATTAACAAATCTTATATTTAGAATGAAATAAATTATACAATAAATATTAGATTATATGCTATTTTATTTCTATTACATATACTTTAACTATTTGTTAATTAGGTCAATTATAGTTTTAGTTTCAAGAACTGAATGTTGAAATTTAGGATCCAAAAGGCACATCTTTACGAAATTCGCTTCTACCGGAGATGAACTGAGTGATGTTATAATATCTAAAAATATAATATAATGCTATTAATCGTCTAAAATTATGTAGTTATATATTTAAATAAAAAGTTCGGTTAAAATGAACACCTATATATTTTATTTTAAACTGAGGAATAAAATATTCATAACTAACAAATTGGCGTCACTTATGTACTGACTAAATTATAAAGCTTGTATTGAATTATTTATTTAACCTAATTAATAGTCAGAATACTGAAGAATCACGAATTTACATTGGATATGAGCTACTTTAGTTGAAATTTATGCAATCTTTTTTCTATACCCGAAACACCACATAGATTTATTTCAAGTTATAGTATCACGTATAAAATAAAAAGGTAAGTTTATCGATTATTATTATCTATAACGAGCTAAATACCAATATTAAAGATTGTAATATATCATAACATTATTTTCTATATTTGAACAAAATCACTGAATAAAGCTCCAATATTTATTTTATGAAGAAAGGCATTATTGGTATTTTACCAGTCTTTCTCACCCTATTTTAATGTCACTGATGCTCGACTCTGGCGCCTTTCCCCTTAAAGGATAATATTTCTAACATGAAACTAAATATTATATTCTATTTCATATATTATACTATAAACACGTATCTCTTATGATAACCTTCACAATTTGATGAGTAGAAATGAAGTTAGTAATTGTCATAAGTTACCAATTAGAGTCCTTGTCAATCTTTTCTGCCACTCTGAATATAGTGGTAAGTTCAGCTTGTGCGTAATATAGGCAAGAGTTCCAAACAAAATAACGTTATAATATTATTGTAGGAATCTAAACTTGGCATTTATTTATCCTTAGTATATCTCGATATTACACATATAATGTAAAACGTACTTATACCATTGTTCTTCGCAACTATGTTCAGAGCGGCCAAAAAGTTTGGCGAAGACTGTATGTACCTTTATTATCGAGTGCTTGTTTTAGAACTTCTTCGATTTTCGTAAATTTTGGCTTCATTATCATTTTTCTCTGGGTGCAGTTATGTTTAACTATAGGGAAATGTTGTCCGAGCTTTTTGAAGGCTTGTGTTGCATTGAATACTACTCGAAATTTAAATTTCCTTATCTATGATTAAAAATCTTATTATAATGTGATACATAAACATTAATCTTTCATTATAATGTCAATGTTATTATTTTAATAAAATTATTGATGTAAAACATTTATAGGCGCGGGCAAACCTGAACTTGACTTAGCGTGACGCGCGTGGCTACGTAAAATACGAACTTTGCACTATTAACGAAATACTCAAAAACATTTGCATCCTTATCTATATAAACATAAGATTCAAATAGTTTTGTCGGCCCTTCGTTATATTTGTGTTACGCGGCTCGCGCCAACGACCCAGCGCCCTTTGGTAAATGCCGCCAAAAACACCGCGTCTGCACCTAGTTGAATTTTTGTGTATTGCATTTAATAAAAATGAATACTTATGTAATAAAATAAATAGTCATTATTTTATGGAACAAATTTGTTATGCTTTATCTTTTCATTATGCCATAGCTGATTCCTGTAGTAATTTGTTATTTTAGGCATACAACTTATATAAAACAATTTCGATGGTTTCAGGGTGTCGCTTTTTCGTAACGGTGTGCGCGCGCATCGTAAAAATTTACTCTCATCATTTTTCCCTAAGGCTCCAAAAGAAGTATAACTTCAAAAAAACAACTTTTTGAAATGAAACTTCTTATGCAAGGGCTTTGACATTCTGATCTACAACCTTTTTATACAGAAAGTGGCGGGAGCAAACACTGTGTCGAGTAGAGTTTGGAAGACATCGGTTCTCGTCCGACCATCGAAGTTAAGCAACGTCGGGCATGATTATTACTTGAGAGGGGCGGCCGCATGACAAAACCGCGTGAAGTTGGCTTTTTGTTACATTTTAATTGAAATGTTTTCCTCTAAGACACAAGTTTCACTCTTTTCGTGTGTCTTTACGGCACACCCTATTTTTTTTTGAGCATGATTGTAAATCTGATTTAAATTTTAAGTCTGTATATAGTTTGTATGTGGTATAAGCAAAACATAAGTAAATGCCAAACGTAACTAAAGAAATTCTTTGAATGGGTATTAATGCTATGGTAATAATCGAAACAATATCGCAAATAATTATTTTTAACAATATACAAAACTAGCTTCTGGCCTCGAGTTCGTCCGCATGGTATAGTTACTTTGGGATAGCGCTAACCTTAACTCGCGACTTCGGTTACGTAGAAGGTGAAAATATTTTTAAATAATACCCACGTAACCCCGATTTTGAAACATTATTCATTGGTGCTCCGCTCCCATTGGTTTTAAAGTGATGATATATAACCTATAGCCTTCAAATCGGATCATTATTTCCTGAGATTAGCGCGTTCAACTAAATAAACAAACCCTCCAGCTTTTCAATATTAATTACAAGCTGACCCGTGCCCACTTCGTTGGGCGGTAAACATTTATAAAAATCTACTTTTTGTGACTTAAGTATATAAGTTAGACATATGCTGTCACTGTGATTTTTTTGTAGGTATTATCAAGCTCTACAAGTTTTCTCTAAAACTCAGTACTATATCTCCCATCGTTAAGGCAGCGTTCATAAAAAACATTTTCTTTCAACCGTTTTTTCTCCGACTTTCTTTGCAAATCCGACTACCGAGTAAAAAGTCTTTTCATTTTTCGGGTTAATATATAGCCCATGATACTCACAAATAACGTGGGATTCTATTGGTAAAAGAATTTTAAAAATTGGTTTAGTAGATCCAGAGATTACCCCCTACAACGTCACAAACTCACAACCTTTACCTCTTTATAATATTAGTATAGATAGATACAAAAAACGAAAATAGTTACTATAGGATATCCTTCTGAGAGAACCATGTAGAATGGAGGACCTTTCTGTTTGTATTTTGAAGATATACAATTCCGTATCACATGATTTTGATATATCTTATAAGTTTTAGCCAACCGTAGTAACGGTAAGCGTCCGACAAATATTATTCACGACTTCATTACAATGTATCGATTTTTGTCTTCATTTCATAAATATGGTAAACATGAGTTATACATATAGATCTTCTGAAAGAAATTCTCTAAACGATCGTGAAAACCGTATAAAAATGTGTTGTATAGTTTAAAATAATTACGGGAACAGTTTATAAAATGTATTGGGAGTTTTTTTTTGAGTAGTCCGGTGAAGCTGTTAAGACCTTGCTCATGGTCAATAGCGTAGTCAGTTAAAAAAAAATTGGGAGTTTTTGGCGGGGTCTTGGAATGCCATGTAGTCGATTTTATACTTTATTTATAATCTTGTGTTATTTGGCTC
This sequence comes from Antheraea pernyi, assembly GCA_015888305.1. Taxonomy (NCBI): domain Eukaryota; kingdom Metazoa; phylum Arthropoda; class Insecta; order Lepidoptera; family Saturniidae; genus Antheraea; species Antheraea pernyi. Next base: position 40,756 of record MU158903.1, on the reverse strand, counting down.
TATATTTTGTAATATTGGTGGTTGGTTATTGTTCACGAGTGAAGTGGATGGGAAATAATACTATGGAACATGGATTCTGACTTGCCACAAAAATTCCTTAGATAATTCTAACAAGACGGCCACCATCTTGTTAGAACATTGGAATGATTGCAAGAAACTTGTAATATTATTACATAGTCGACTATGGCAGTAATAATCTACTAGAGGATTACTACTTACCGCCAAAACTACTTAAAAAATATTTATTGATACATATAAAATCGTATTAAGGTGTAACATATATATTACATATATTAAACCACAATTACTTACGTCTTTCCCAGCTTCACAAAGTAATAAAATCAGCACGTCTTCTTTATAAATCCCTTTCATTTTGCAGCTCATATTAATAGATTCTAAAATTTTCGTATCTGCTATAATAATAAGTTGATCATAATATACTCGTAAATGTAGCTGTTTCGGTCCTGTTATATTACATTTAACCCAACTGTTAGATCGCCAATACATGAGTTTGTCAATTTCTGTACACCATGCATCTAAAATTATTAAAAATCCATAAAATGTACATAAAAACGTAAATATTACCAAAAAAAAAACATGTTTAGTAACTCTTGATTACACTAACTTGCCATATTTGTACAAGATATGAAAATAATGTGTCAATCGGTATCTATTTCATATATTTTTAAAATATCCAACTTTGTAATATTCTAGTTCCCGCCAAAAAAAAGTTGTCTGTGTACTTTTATTTATATTACTGTTAAGAGGTAATAAAGAGGTAGAGTTTTTATTTGCAGGAAATAATCTCTGGAACTTTGATATTATAATTTGTACATAATTTCACTGATAGAAAGCTGTTTTAACTCGAAATTGGTGCTCTTTTGTTGCGATGTGAGAAACCGTTGAAAGTGATTTTTTTTAGGTTGAAACGTAACTTGTGCGCGATGACTTACATAATATAAAATACCTTCATTTTAAAACAAAAGTTGCTTGCGCCTATAAACACATCATAAGTTGATTAACGGTTTCTTTTAAAATGTTATATAAACAATTTATTTTAAATTCGAAATTGTATTACTTTTATATAATTGTTTATTCTGACTCTGTTCAAAACGATAAGAATGAGTTAAAAAAATTGATTTTTATATTCATGTAAAAGAAGTATTTTTTTTCTCGAACTGACTATGCTATTGACCTGTTAAAGTCTTTACAGGTTTACAGGACTACTAGAAGAAGTATAGCTTCTGAAATTTGTACCGCCATGAAAGTAACAATAAATATTTAAAAACTAATAATAGTCAAAATTAATAACACACGCCGCTTATTATTAATTTCTATATTTAAACGATGCCCACTATTTCGCATGTGTTTATTATAATTTGTTATAATGATTGTAGCGTCATCTAATGGTAATTTATATTAAAATTGATGGAGCGAAAATATATTATCTGTGTTCGGATATTTACCTATTCATACCAATTTCTGTGATAATGGTTTGAACGGTGTAGTTTTAAAACTTTTTAACCGCTCTGAATTCGATGCGCAGAATACAAATTTAGTTATCAGCTATGGTTATCAGAGGAACGTAGATGAGGTGAAGTGACACAATTGTCCTGCCATTACTACTTGCATTCGTATTCAGAATATGTTGGTTTTTGTTAATTACATGTTATTGCATTACATATTGCATATGTATACTAGCTGTCAAACCATTTACAAGACGAAACAATCGGAATCAATCTTTATTTCACATACAAAATTTTATAAAAGTAGCAACATGGTCGCTATACTGCTAGATTCTTATTACTTTATTTAATAGACAAATATCTATTTGAATCATAATGCATTAAAACCAATATATTGTACATACGTATAATATCAAGACAACTTAAATTTTAACAACTGTAAATTCCTACAATAATATTTTTAATCTGTTTTGTATTAATCTCTTGACTGTACTGTGCGCAAGACCGAACTTAAAGCTATAATATTCACATAGGCCAAAAACTATAACGCGACATACAAAAGTTAATGCATTTTGACAATGTCCAATTAAAAAAAAACATAGTATGTAATTTTTGGCGGGCCTATTAATTGTGATTTTTAATTTGTATTCATAATTTTGCATTATTTAATCCTATATTGTGTAATATTGATGGCGTCTTGCGTAATATGGCTTGATCACACAAGTGAACTGATGCCAAATAACAACACTGATCATGAACTCCAAAATGTGACAAAAGCAACCTGGATAGTTCTAACAACGTTAACAATCTTGTTGGAATATTGAAGTCTTGACGTCAGTCTATACATAGTGATGATTATACACTTGATAGTAGCTATATTATACATATGAAGCAGAAAAAGCCAAATTGTAGTTATATCAGGACTTTTAATCTGTGCAATGTAATTTAATCTGTGTACCAGACGTCTCTTTATTACTTTATTATACTTTTGACGCAGAGATTGTTTTGACATAAAAATAGAATATGTAGGTAGATATCGGTTCTACTGTGTAAATGTTTGAATTAGTATTCTTTATTTGTATAAAAAGGAAAGCGGAGAAGGAAAAGAAAATTTTGTTAATTATTTGAAATGGCTGGTACATACTATTTCGTTATAGTCGGGCATTCCGACAATCCTATATTCGAACAAGATTTCATTCCAATTACCAAGGAGGTTAAGGTATAGTTTTTAAATGAAATTGGGCTGAACTACATACGTGATTAATTAAAATAATTATAAAGATTTCTTTTTAGAAAGAAGACAACAGACATTTAAACCAATTCATAGCTCATGCAGCACTGGACTTAGTAGACGAACATATGTGGAAAGTGACAAACACATATTTGAAATCAGTAGATAAATTCAATCAGTGGTTTGTTTCTGCATTTGTAACTGCTAGTCAGGTAATATTTTTTCCAAATTTGTTATATTCTTTGCTCTGAATTTATTTAAGATGCTATAAATGGTAGCTGTTTGATTCAGGATTTTTAAAGTCTAAAATGTCTAGTAAAGTGAACTCTATTAGTTTCATAGAGGGACTAATTTAAATTCACATCTCATTACAAATAAATTTCTTTCATTGCTTCTTGATACATTTAGAAAACCTTTCAATTAACTAGCCTAAACATTTAAAAGTCACTAATAAATAATTACTTTACATAATTTATATGTAAATAGTGTATCCATATTTTATGTTCCATTAGGTTTTTTTTACATTTAACTGGATGCATAATTAACTATGATTTATCATTACATAGTATAAAATAAAGTCCCCTATCGCGTCTGTCTGTTCGGGATAAACTCCAAAATTACTGAACGGATTTTCATGCGGTTTTAATCATTAGATACAGTGATTCATGAGGAAGGTTTTGGTATATAATTTGTCTAGTATTTTTTTATAATCAGGGCGATACAACATCTGCCGGGCCCCCTAGTTATAAATAAATACATTTTCAATTCCACTGAAACGTTGGTGATTTTTAAATTACAATTATGGAATTCTGATATCTGTGTTGCAGATGCGTTTTGTTATGGTCCATGATGCCCGCAATGAAGATGGAATTAAAAACTTTTTCACAGATGTTTATGAAGCTTACATCAAATTGATGCTAAATCCATTTTACAAAGAAGATACACTTATAACCTTGCCAGCGTTTGAGAAAAAGGTTCAATTCCTTGGTAAAAAGTATTTAACATAAAATACATGTGAAAAGAAAGAAGGATAACATTTAGCCTTTCTTCTCAACCTCCTTTGAAAAAAATGAGGATTCTGTTTCTCTACAAAAATATGTTACTAGAACCTAATTAAAATGTATATTTTGTTTTCTTGATCCATATTAATATTGTAACTATTTAAATCAGGCATATGTAGTTAACACATGTACTGATCTCAAAATTTTATGATTAAACAGGCCAAGGTTCTTGGCAGATTGGTTTACTGTATTTAGCTTGGGATAATTTTTTGAACTGAAGCAAAAGTGGCGGTAGTATAAACTTCTGATTTACTATGTAATTTGTTTTTCTACAAAAATGGGTCACTTTTCATTGAAAATGATAATGTAGCATATATTTTCACAGTACTATGTTATATACCAAAATAGTTATTATAATTTATTGTTTTAGTAAATTGATGTATATATTAAGATTAAATAAAATATTTTTAATATTATTACTCATTATTTGTTAAGCATAATACTACTACAATACTTGTTAATAGAAGGAATCAATCATCTGTCATATTTGATTTTAAAAAGAAATAGGTTTGGCCACTGCAGTTTCTTTTAATAAAATGGCATCACATTTAATGTTAATCATAGAAATATAGAATATGATGTTTGAAAATTACCCAAACTATTTGGAATTCAAAATGATGCAAATTGAGTGTCAAAATGTGATGTAGGTTATAAAAAGCCAAAATATTGCTGGATATATATTATGGGTCATCTTTGAACTGCTTCTTCATAATTTTAATACTAACTTAAAGGTTTGACCCAAGAGAAAATATTACTGTAATAAACACAGGGCATTGTTTAAACAAATATTCTTATTATTTTTAACCATTGTTATTATGAAATTTGCTGTCAGGTTTATGCAGCACCATAGACAAAAGTAGGTTTTAGTTTTATAAACAGCCGCTAAAAACAGATATGCTTTGAAATGGATAATGTGTAATTATAATATTGTTTTATTAACACAACTTTGTGACTTTTATATAAGATAGACATCTGTGAGAGTTAAATGATGCTATAAGCAAAATAATCAATTCATTTCAAGCGACCTGCTTTGTCAGACAGGTTCAAAGCATATTTATTAGCAAAGTAAAAAGTACCATAAATATATCAATGTTTGGTTAAGCAAAAGGTAGGGTTAGAAAAAAATCTAGAAACCCTTCTATCTCTGTTTCATATAGTTGTTCTTTTAGTGATGGATATTATTTCTCAAGCAAATAGCATAATAGCAAAGGGTTATTAAGATTGTTTAGCTAAATGGTGGTGATAAAGTTATTTACTTGATTCAACATTTCATTATTTTTTTTCTTTTTGTGTCATAGGTGGCAAACAAACAGGTGGGTCACCTGCTGTTAAGTGATCATCACCATCCATGGACACTAACAACACCAGAGGAGTCGCAAGTGCGTTGCCATCCTTTAGAGAGAACGGTTAGGGGAGACGAGAGGGGAGGGGAGGTGGGTCTCCGGTGCTCTCAATGACCAAACGAAACGCAACAATGCAAGCACTGTTACTTCACGTCAGTTTTCTATGAGAGGGTGGTACTAACCCGGGCAAGCCGACCCGTTCATGCTGAAACCAATACAACATAACACAATAATAACACTCAACACACCAGTATTTAATAAAGTAAATGTTTAATCTGCAATAACCAAATTTGAGCAAGTATCACACAATATCTACATCTATTCCTCGATTTACACTGACGATAGATTCCCAACAAAACCATGTATATAAAATCTCCAGTTTTGCTATGTACAACAAAATAAACTATCAATATAGGCTCCATTTCTTATTTTTGGAAATCCATTAATTTATAAACTGTGTAAATCGAGGGAGAGATAGGCGTGACTTTAAAAAATTTAATTTAATATTTCTATGCATTGAAAAGAGAGTTTTAATAATTATAACTGACATGATTAGTAGTTTTCTCAATAGTCAATCCTGTCCATCCTTAGATTGTGCAATGCAGCACTTTGCTTAATGTATATAAAATTTTTGAACACAAAACAATGTACGAAATGTATGAGTAACATATTTATTAGCATTGAATTCACAAAAACCAATTGCAAATTTAGAATATACCTAACTAAATTTATGGAATACTTAAATTATGAAAAATGTGTGAAAGCAAAAGAAACGTACCACATTTTCCATTTTAATGACATATTTAAAAGCATAAGTGAAGGCTTCCCTAAACATTATACACAAAGTTTATCACAGTCACATGTAATTATAATGGCTGCCTTAAATGAGAGTCAACACAGTTTCAGGAAATTTTTTCACTTATCATATAGTTTTGTCACCTATATAATATTATAATAGAAATCCTTAATACAAATCAGGTAACCCAAGATCCTGTTCTGGAATGCTCTCATCAGAAAAATCATCTGTAAAAAAAAAATAGAACAGCATTTTTCATAAATCTATACTAATGTTATAAAGTTGAAGAGTTTGTTTGCTTGCATGTGCATATCTCAGAAACTACTAGTCCGATTTGAAAAATTCTTTGAAATGTTGAAGGATGTTTTAAAATAATTTTTTTTTCATTTTGAGATCTTCAGCTGCATGTTAGCATTAGTCTTAAGTAACTATTCTATGCAAACAATGTCTATGCTTATGCTAGTAAATATATGTGAAGGTAAGTTAAAGTAAATTGTAAAGGTAAGTTAAGGTAAATTAGAAGGTTCCCAGGTGGTCCTATGTCTTTGTAACAGTGGACATGTTCATTATAAGGTAAATGTCTGTGATTGATTACAAATATTTCAAATTCGGATTTAAATGAATATTACAGTTCATTACAGTACCCCTTTTGATATATAAGTACTGAAAGCTGTATAAGTCTGTTAAAAATTTAACAAATGTCTTGTTTGTATATATAGATTACCCTGATTCCTTCCTTTAAGTCCAAATGCATATTAAACATTTAATTTCTGGTGTTACTGTATTACAACTAACAAAAACAATATGTTCCATGGGACATAACATTATTTGGGAGCTTTGTTGAAGGGTAGAACGAAAATGCTTTCATGGCTTAACTACTCATCCAATCATAAAACTTTACATAAATATTGTCAGCGGTACAGAAATGGACATAGGGTACCTTTCATTTAGAAACAAACTACTAATCCCAAATCCCGCGAGTGAAGCCAGAAGCAAAAGCTAGTAATACATACAAATAATCTAAAATTTACATTGTGATAAGAAATAGATAGAGACAAATTAAATAATAGTGACGATTGTCTTGTATATTTATAGAAACTGTAAACCTGTAAAGAACTCGTCTTGATATGAGCAGTCTAACTCCATGCTGTATCTCCTAATGGCTGGTGGCGGTGTGTTAGGAGGTGTGATATGCTTTACAATCTCTGGTTCAGGCAAAGGCAGGTAGTCAAATAAATCCTTGTGAAAGTTGTCTGGAATATAATAACAAATGTCATGAAATTGCCAATCCATCTAGTTGTGACTGAACTCTTCCTAAAGGGTTATTTTTTTTTGTAAATTTTGTTTTGATAACTCAAGGGTGCATGGCACACCTCACTTGCGCCCTTGCCTAGTTCATGCAATTCATTACCTAACTGGGCTAGCCTAAGCTAAGCTACATATTCATACTTATATGAGTTATTGAAATTTATATGTGTACCAAGCATACATACCTCAATAACTCTTATATGTATTTCATGTCGATATTTTTTTTGTCTGAAGGAATTCATTTTGATAAGGGAAAAAATAAAACCCCTACCACCTTCATGTGTAAGCATGTATGCATGCATGTGTGTGGAGATGAGATGTGTAATATTGTTGCAATGATGTAAGATTTTATGTCACTGTATTAGCACGAGTAGCATACTCAAGGGCTCCACGCCGAGGGAACGGACCAAGGCTTGAGCTGCTGCCGATGGGTGCCTAGTCTGGTGTGTGGAATCGAACTTTATCCCCAGACCACGGCGGTGTGATTTGTGGGAAAAATTCTTTTAGTGTTAGATAGCTTGTTTATGGAGGAAGGCTATATATCATCACGTTAAGACCAATAGGAGTGGAGCACCAATGAAGAATGTACCAAAATTGCTTATCTTTTCCTTTTGATAGCATCCACTGCATATTATTCTTGGCCCAAAGTAACTGTGGATGAAGTTATAAGCAGAAGCTAGTTTATACAATACATGTATATATACCCCGAAAAAATTGGATCTCAAATGCAACTGAAGGAACAGACACTTATGACATTTTATTTATATATTTATTACAATTTTATTATAGTATAGATAATTATGACAGATTTTCAACTCAGTATTTAGCATTACAAAAAGCTCTACCACATTACTATAGTCTCATCATGTTTTGCTTCACCAAAAGCTCAGGGTTACTGGAAAATACAAACTTACATTGATTAACTTGGTGTCTGTGGACATATTAATAATCAGTTTGATATCTATAAAAAAAAATCTCACCATACTTATAAGACGGTTTAGTGAACTCAATATCCTCCAATTTAAAACCTTTATTGCCACTTTCCTCTGTGTAAATCATTGCACCAACATTCACTGCTCTTGGTGTGAATACCTTCCTAACTGGAGTGGACTGCAATGCTTTACCAGTATTTGAAAGGAATGATTTCTTTGTGTCTCCCTTCTTTTTAATAGGCTCATTGGGTTTAATAGGACCAGATGCAATGGTTTTACCCATATTTTCTGTAATTTATAATATCATTATTAAGCGTTTATTAATGTTAGGCTTGGCATTACGAATTTACACCCCGAACTTGGCATTGTTAAGGGTTGTTTTTTATAGGGGTTAGTCCTTTTCAAAAGACACCCCGCGGAGATGCATAGTTTTTTATTATATGTGTTTGAAGTTACTTGTTACGGAATGTAATCTTTCTGATTTGCATATTTTATGTTTATTATTTCAGAAAAAAAAAAACAAGAAATGAAATATAAATTATTTGTATAATGTAAAACAACGTTTTCCAGATCCTGTATTTTTTGTTTAATCAAAAACTCAATTGTCTCAATCCAAGAAAAAAATATAATATAAGTTATTTGTATGATTATAAAGCCTCTCTACACATAACACAGGTGAGTGAGTGAACTGGTCAGAGCAAATCCAACTAAGTCATGTTAGGTTAATAGAGAAATATTCTACGCTCCAGCCCTAGTTCTCTATGTAGATTGGTATTGCAAACACATATCAAATTCCTTGTTGTTTTATATTAAATATTTATTTAACCACCTTGAGCTTAAATGTGAAATATTTGAGTGAAAAATGAGGACAGAAGTTTATTGTAAATCGTTTTTTTTTTGTTCTAAATATTTATCAATCAACAATTTATTCCTTAATGAGTAGATATACATAGCTTAATACAAGTTATTATTTTTTTACTTGAAAACTCAACCTTTTTTTATGCAAAATTACTATAATTTTTAGTACTGTTACAAGAGTTTTAATTAATTAAAATTAATTTTTTTCCAGAAAATTTATATTTTTCCAGCAATAATTTTTTGCTCTACCTATACATAGTATTGTACACACTGTTAAATTTAAATATCACCACGTTGTTAATATACAAAATTACGAATTCGGAGGCGACATAATCTCAAAACTGTGATCATGAATATCTCAGTAACTATAACTTTCCGCGTAGGGGGAGTGATTTAGAGGGGTAGTCAGCCCCCTCCCCCATCCCTCTCACCCCCCCCTCCCCCTCAGCCATTATTTCAGAATGCGAGGCTTGGCATTAGAAATTCGCATCACGAATTTGGGGTTGTTAAGGGTTGCTTTTTATAGGGGTTGGTTACCACTTTCAAAAGACACCACCCTCAGCCCGCGGAGACGCGTAGTTTTTTTTAAATATGTGTTTGAAGTTACGTGTAACGGAAGTGATTTTTCCTTCAGTTGCGCATTTTTAAGGTTTATAATACTATAATTTTGTTGTTTTTGAAGTTACGTGTAACGGAAGTGGTTTTTCCTTCAGTTGCGCATTTTTAAGGTTTATAATACTATAATTTTGTTGTTTTTATATATTTATTGTTGTTTTATAATTGTTCACTATTATTTCAGAAAAAAAATACAAAAAATCAAATATAAATTATTTGTATGACGTAAAATGGAATGGAACGTTTTCCTGATCTGGTATTTTTGTTTTTTTTTTTTCTACTATGTTTAATCAAAACTCAACTGTCTCAATCCTAGAAAATAATATAATATAAGTTATTGGTATGATCATAAAGCCTCTCCACACATAACACAGGTGAGCGAGAGCAGCGAGCGAGCGAACTGGTCCAAGCAAATCCGACTAAGTCGCGTTAGGTTAATAGAGGAATAGTTCTCTATGTAGGTTAGTATTGCGAAAACATATCAAATCCCTTGTTTCTTTATATAAAAAAAATTTTACCACTATGAGCTTAAGTGAGAAATATTTGAGTGAATAATGATAATTTTTGTTGTTCAACCTAGATCTTGTTGTCCTAGATATACATAGTTTCATACAAGTTGTTATTTGTTTAGTTGAAAACTCAACCTTTTTTTATGCAAAATTACTATAATTTTTAGTAATGTTACAAGAGTTTTAAATACTTCAAATTTATTTTTTTCCACAAAATTTACTCTTTTCAAAATTTACAATAATTATTTGCTCCTTTAATATATAGACATAAATACTGTTGAATTTAAACTTAAAAATCATCATTTGATATACAAAATTACCAACCATTGTGCGGAGGCGACATAATTTCAAAACTTTGATCATGAATATCTCAGTAACTATAACTTTCCGCGGAGGGGGACTGATTTAGAGGGGTAGTCCGCCCCCTCCCCCGCCCCTCTCACCCCCCCTCAACCCTTATTTCAGGATGCGAATTTCTAATGCAGCCCCTTAATATTATAATGAAGCAGCAAACAAATAAGTTTAAGAATTAATGAATATTTCGAATTCTATAACGTATTTTTCATCAAAAATAAATTTTAACTTGCTTGGATGAAAAACATCTTAAGGCACAATATAATTTAAAGAATAGTAATAATGAAAACCAAGAGAATTAACCCATTTAAATCTTCACAAACATACAAGAAGAATTCTCACCGTTATTGGATAATGGTTGCCGGATAACATTTTTCACGGTCTGTCTCGTCAAGTGATCACCAAAAATATCGAACAGTGACTCTGCCATCTCGGTATTAGCGATAATATGACCAAAATTGTAGAGATTCCCTTTAAAATAGATACAAATTTCGTACCAAAGAACAAAACGAACGATCACAAATGTGCTTCGATATTTTTATGGTAAAAGTCAAGTTTCAAAGCTAACTGCCAGTTCCAAGATACCAATCACAGAGCACTATGGAAGTTTTGTCTCTGCTCATAAAGTATAGTTTTGTTTTATGGTCCTAGAAAATCTTTCAGATATAAACGACAGCTTCAATTTTTTCCTATATAACTCCTTACTATTGTATGATATTTTCTGTAATTATGAGATTATCATTTCCTGAAAATTGTGGTATAAAATATCTCTAGGTTTCCAGTAATGAAAAAGAAAAAAAATAAAATAAGCGAAAAATATATAACATACTCTGTGGCGACAGCTGTCACTGACAGTTTTACAAAACACAAGATTTGGTGCAAGGTTTACAAAACTTGTTAGCAATCAGAGAGGTTATGTTTATGTGATATTTTTTTGATTTTTAATCATTTAATATGTCTGAAGACAAATCATCTAAATCAAATGGCTTGGGCACAGACCCGATGCAGAGACTGGCATCGTTAAAAGCACCCCGTGATCTTATGCTCGGGGGAGCAAAGCCAAATAAAAAAGTTTACATTCCGAATTTGAATGTAGCTAGAAACAAAAATAAGGGGTAAGTAATATTGTAATATTTTATTTGGAATTATAATTGTATTTATGTTATATAGATATGAAAATCTAAAATGTTCTAAATTATTCAAAATAATAAAATGATATTCTTTTTAATTGATAATTACACGACGCCGGAAAATTAGATTTCTTATCCCATTTTTCGTCATCTTTTTGTTACTCAATATTTATTAAATTACTTGTTTGCCTGTAGAATATTATGTTACTAAATTGTCTTCTTTATTTATTAAAAGAAACAAATCCCCTAATAGGGGCCAAACTTTATGTCATAGTTGATTTTAACAGCTTCACCATACTACTAAGGCGAGCATTAAACTAAAGGCACTCAACATATTTTATTTTGAAAAGTAGCTCAATGGTGCACAGCACATCTCGGCTTGGACTATTGCCTAGGTTACACAAAATCTTGAATCTAACTGAACTAACCTAAGCCAAGCTACATATTAATACATATATGAGTTATTGGAATAAACATGTGTACCAAGCATATATACCTCAATAACTCATGTATGTATTTCATATCGGGCAAGTTTACTGAACTAATTCAGTTCGATAAGGAAATTTGGTTTCAAATTTAAATTTGATGAGTCTTTATATTACTTAGAATAATTTTTGATGTGTTAAAAAAGAAATTTTGAATGATAGCCCATCAACAACCAATACACGGGATCAGAAGAAAGATGATAAAGGGCAGAGAGATCGAAAGAATAATAGGAACAAGAATTTTAAAAATGGGCCTAAAGTCATCAAATCTACTGGTGTCTTTTCTGAAGGTAAAGTTAAAAGAATTAATACAAATAAAACAACAATATTTCTTCCAACTTGCTTCTTCATTATTATCATCATCAACCTGTAACAGAACCGTAGGCCTCTCTCCGAAGAAAGGTAAGGGCATAATCACCACAGCCCATGACATATTGGCGATTTCAAACTCTGAGAAATATGCAGTTGTGTTTTCCTCTACAGTAGTACTACAAGAACATTTCTCAGGTTCAGGTTTCCTCATGACGTTTTCCATCACCATCACCCAAAATTGTCGCTAATTTAAATGAGTAAATGTACATAAATTCCTAAAAAAATTTGTTAGTACATACCGGGTTTTGAACCTGCGAACTTATTTGATATTCCACCAGTGAAATAACTAGACCAGCATGACTTATAACAATACATAATAATGTCGTCTTACAATGTAGCCTAAGTAATTAATGTCTGATGTGGTTATATTATTATAATTGTGCTAAAGTAATAATATATATTAGTATTTAAGAGTAAAGTAGTTTAAGAGAAGGGCATTGATCTCTTATCAAAAAGTAGCAAGAAGTACTTGGAATAGATCAATTATGAACAGGTAGTTGTTGAATAATTTAGGGGAGAAGTCCTACCATTACTTTGTAATAATAGTTGAGGTAAACTATTAGAATGATATACATATATCAGTTATATTCTTATCTGATTAAGGGCCATCAGTACTATTATTAAAAATTAAGGATTCTATTTAAATCAATAACATTGAAGACTTGAGACATCCAAGCCAACCTCACCTGCACATGGTGCACCCTGCTGAATAACGAATGCGGGGTGGTAGGGTTTTACAGCCTAACTGGATCGCAACCATCATGTATATGGCGAAAAAGTGATGGATACTGTGTATCACTCTGTGGTCGCCATTGTTTTTGGATTGCATTGTTCTTACCTGACAATGTGCCTGACATTGCAGTCGTTTAGCTGTGCTAAAATTAAATTGAAAAAGGTATTAATTATCATATAATATAATCCTGGAAATATAAATGTACCGCCAATTTATCATTGTTGACATCCCTGGGATGAATTTGAAAGGACATTCTTTGAAGGCAGCATATTTTAAAACACTTAAATTTTGTTTAAAAAAAAATTAACAATAAACAGCATTGTGGCAATTCCAAAACCCTATTCAATAGTGTGAAAGGTCCAATACTGTTAAAAAATAAAACAAATTGAAATATTGAAAATTTATACAACACAACCATAATGAAAAAAATATGCATCTAAGGCAAACGTAAACTAGAGAAATGTGGAATAGTCTGACATTTACCTAGTTAGGCATAGGTATTTAGGGAAGCAAGTCTAATTTGTTTTTAGATTAATCAGCTTCTAAACACAAGCTGATAAGTAAACAAAGAAATTATTAGATCGCCTTTCTTTGATTCCAAATATCTACAAAAGTAAGTGATGGTTAGCAGTGAAATCTCACAGATTTATCCACCATATTCTGGGTATTGCTTGTTATTGAATCTGTTTCAATAATTAGATTTCTTTCAATTTAATTAATACCATTAATTTTTTTAGGAGTGATTTGCATTTTTATGCCCTATCATTAAACCTTATTTAAAAATCTGCCACAAATCAAAGGTGATTTGAACTAGTTGTTAATCTACAATATTTTTTATCTGGATTCAGGTCTGGGCAACTCAGAGAGGCAATCTAGTCGTTTCTCATATGGTAGAGACACAGATCGTACCCCAGTGATGCAAAAACCTACTATAAGAGTTAAAGATGTAATCAAGGTATAATTACTGCTTTAAATTTCATTCACGTTTCTAGAACTTTCTAAATATTTGATAAATCTTTCCATAAATTTGTATGTATAAAAAAGGTATTGGCATATTATACACTTGATATTAATCAACATAGTGTGACAGATCTTCTTGAAACTTTGATATACCCAAGTTTTTGTTCCCATCCAACAAATCTATGATTACTGGAATTACATTTTAGAGGTTGGCAGTGCAGAGACAAACTTCTTCCCTTAAATGTGGCATCCATTGTATTCAGTTTTAATTAAATGAATTAAAAAGAAAGTTGCTTCTGTTCTTTACACTTACTTCTAATAAATGAGTACTGTCAATCTTCATCCGTTAGTTGGATAAATACAACATAATGAAATATTTAACATGAAAAGATAACCAGATTGAGATTGTTGCCGGTTCTTCTCAATGACTGGGTTTTTTTCCGAACCGGTAGTAGCTTTGACTTTAATAAGCGCCTTCTCAGGTCCTAAATTGAATAAAGGATACTTTGATTTTGATATTTCAAATGGATATTTTACAAACAGATTGATTGATTAATTTACAGATTGATAAAGAGTTGGAAGAGCAGAAAATTAAAACCGTTATGGGCGACGCTGGCAATACTGATGACAGTGATACTGTGGACTTCAAACAGTTCCTTGAGACGGATGCTCCAATTAAACTGCCTATGGATGATGGAGGTAAATATTTTGTGAAATACTATCTGCGACACATGACTTTCATCTCTTATCATAAAATACCTTTTCTTTTTTTTAACATGGGGAAATCCCTTATGGATAGGCTACCCTCCCGGGGGAGAGGGTGGGTTATGTCCGAGTCGCACGGACTAAAACCCCACGGTGTACCAAGAGACCGTTTTGTGGGGGCGGCAAGGGATCGTTCGAGCTAATCAACCTTCTATAGCCGCCCCCACGGTCCGCCCGGAGGAAGGTGACCGCCGGGCTCCTACCTATAGAGAGACAAACCGGGTACACACCGGCTGCCCCTCCTTGTCCGCCGGACCTGTGCAATGAGGAGATGGGCCCCCTCCTAGGCCTCCTCCCGCCTATCCTCCTTTGGCGAAGGGGGCCACTTTGAGGATCTGCCTCGCGGGCCCTCTCCGCCTCCTCCTTCTGCGAGATGACCTCCTCGTAGAAGGATGCTATCGCTCGCCAAGCCTGTTTGCTGCCGAGCGTGGTTTCGGCCATACATCACACATTTATTATTCGCATTTATTATTTATTATTCGCATCTCTGCTGCATGTAATCTTTCTCATTCGTCTCTCCGATCAGTACACGGATCCATATAACACGACTAGTCAAACACTAAAACCTTTCAAATATAAATAAAACTAGTGGTCCCGGCAGACGTTGTCATGCCTTGATAATTAAAAAAATCGAGAATTAAACCGCAGTGCCACCTATCGGGTCCAATTGTAAACCATTCCCGGATCCACTCTAACACTCACATAAAATTTCATCAAAATCGGTCCAGCAGTTTAGGAGGAGTTCAGTGACATACACACGTCCACAAAAAAAATTATATATAAAGATATATATATATATATATATATATATATAATTGTTTTCAGGCTGGGTAAATGCACATGCTAAGGTAAAAGTGAAGCAAGAAGTCATTGTTAAAACAGAGCCCGGTGTTGAAAATGATTGTTCTGGTAAGTTTTTATTTCTCTAATACAGATGATCTCATTTTTCTGAAATCTTTTAAGAAATATTTGATAAGAATTTTTAAATGGTGTAATGGTGTATTTTTTTAGGTTTTTTTAAAGATAATTGTCATATCTCTTGAGTAGTAATAATTTTAATGGGATTTTAGACTATCATGTATTTATTTTTTTTTACTTTATTTTTGGCAACCAATCTTTTAGTTTACTGCCATTGTCGAGTAGTTAATATTATTACAAATTAGGTGCGATCATTTCAATGTCAATGTTAATGTTCCAACAAGATGGTGACTCGCTTGTTACAACTTTCTAGGGAATCTTTATGGAATCTCAGAATTCATACTCCCTGGTATTATTTTCCAATCACTTCACTTATGCACAATAAACAAACTATATTACATAAAACACCACCAATTTTACACAATATAGAGTCAGGTAACACAAGATTATAAATAAAATATAAAATCCACTATATGACAGACTAGAATCCCGCCAAAAACTGCCATCATGTAGTTGATTCTGGTTTTTTATTGGAAAACCAAAAAAGTGTGGTTTTATTTCATTCTTTAACATTACTTAATTTTATTTCTTTGATTTGTCCCAATTCAGTCTAACTGGAGTTCTAAAAGTTATGAAAGTGACCACAGAATACTTTTCTTCAGTGTTGTTTATTTGTTAAATTGTGGGCTACTAAAATAGTTATTTTCTGTTTTCGGAGTTTTTGAAAGGATTTATATGAATCGAACAAATTTTAAACAAAAATCAATTTATATTTGAAAAAACCGGAAGTAAACTTTATAAAATTTCCAGATATTCAGTATGTATTCATTGTTTGTCTGAAGTGAAATACCTCTGTTGTGTTTTCGATAGTAAATAAATAACACATTTCACAGTAATGGAAGCTGAAGAGAAGCCCATTCCAGATATAAAAGACGTTTTTGAGAACACAGATGTTGTAAATCTGCTGAAAAGCGACAAATCTACCCTCATTCTATTGCAGGTACATAAATAAATATTATATATACTAACAAATAGTACCAATGTACAATGGAGTGTTGAGATAAGGTGAACCATATCTAATATATAAAAATCTCGTGTGTGTTTGTGTTCAAACTGCTCTGAAATGGCTAGACCGATTTTTATGAAATTTGATAATGTATATTTAGTAGGTATAATAATAGGTCATAAAGTATATTTTATACCTATAAGTGATTAGGGTATCTCTATCCAGATTTTATTGTTAATTTTTAATTTTTCTTTATTTGCCATCAGAAAATTTTTAAACCCAAACCTTTAAACCCAAATTTTCAACTTCCTAACCCCACCCTCCCATTTTTAATTCGCGATTAAGTATTTTTGTATGAAGAAAATCTAAATGACTCAACAATCGTTCGTATTTCAAATAAAACGAAATTATTCGATGTTGCTGAATAACAGATTCTACGTCTGCCTCATCGAAATTTCTTCCACAAATGCGTAAGTCATTCTCTGTGGACAATGCATTGATTTTTATTTATAATAATTTGGTCCGACTTGATAGAATAATTTATATTTCGTTTAACGGCCTTAATATTGTTTAATTGTTAATTAAATTATTATTAATTGTTAGTTTCATCAGTCTCGAACAGATGGCGTTTTAATTTAATTAGTTGACAGAAAAAAACGGTAAGTAAAACTGTAAGACCGACTGTTGTAGACGCTACCACGTTTTAATTTTGTGAATAGTCTATCATAATTTTAATTTATCATGTAATGACCAAGCCACAACAACGCGTGGCAGGGCCAGCTATATCACTATTATAAACATAATAATATTACAAACCATACTGGGTGACTGGTTGAACAATCGCAATATTCAAGGACATGATACTGCATGATCACATTTAACATATAAAATAATAATATCAAAACAAATACTAGTAAACAACAAAGTGAACCTTAGTTTATTTTGTTACCCGGCTTAGGACAGACAAAAGTACCATACGAGACATTAAACGATCTAATATCTTTGTCATTATTATGTAAATTTAATTTTAAAATACTATATTATATGCAGCTCATTGGTTCTGTAACAAATTGATCTTCATTAATGTTGGGTCTTTACCTTTATAGGTAAGGGCCTAATATAAGTTTCCACATTTAGTTGCCAGACACGTTGCCAGGGCGCGGTGGCAGCGTTGATGACGACACTCCTCGACAGAAACCAGCTAACGATCCACCGGAACCTTCCACATCTACCAATGAGAACGAGAAGAAAGAAGAAAAACCGGTAAGTGAAATTGTATACAGAATGGATTTGTTCTAGAATGTTATAGAAAATGGAGATGCTATTAAATATTTTTTGGTTCCTACAAAATTCCTTGGATTGGGATAACAGCGGAGATATAGCTATAATGGTCTCATAGGGGTAACCCACTTAAAATATAAAGAAGCAGGAATTTCATGAGGAAATAAATACAGTGTAAAGTAAACTTAACGAAATTGAAGGTAATTAGGAGATATTCGTTATACTGGGTAATTCGTTACAATGGGGTTTGTGGTATAAAGGTTAGGTTGGATTATGAAAATAGGGTGGTTGGTCTATGATTCGTTTTAACAAGATAAGAAATTTAGTGCTAATAATTAATGGTACATACATAAAAGTCAATAATACATACATAGAAGCTTGTTACATTAACCCCTAGACTGATTTTTAAGACCTAAATCTCAAAAAGGTGGACCACGTTTCAAAATTTTGGGGCGTTTCAATGAAAAAAAAAGTCGTTTCAAATGAAACCCTCTGATGTGGTATTTAATGCATGTATGTATATACAGCGCGACTGGTTAGTTGCCGGCAATATTTTTACAGGATAAACATTAGTCGATTCTCATTCTAAATTAATTAAAAAAAATCGTTGCTCAATATTTTACCTAATTATAAAAAAAAAAAAAACAAAACTGATATACACTAAACATCAGGTGATTTGCGCAAAAACGAACTGGTGTAATTTTATGTAATAGTAGTGTGGCATTCTGACGATAAGTAGTTACGTAATGATTAACCTTGAAATGCGCCCCTTTAATATTGTACATTGAACCTAGATGTGATATTTTTACGTTTAAAAGAGTATCGTTTCCATACTTTTAAAATTTTCAAAACAAACTTTAACTAAGGTTCTCTTTGTTGTTTATTAGTATTTGGTTTGATATTATTAATCAATATGTTAAATGTGACCATGAACTACCAACGGATTGAAGAGTGTTAAACTTGAAACAGTCATCTGGTATATTTTTTTTGCAACTTAACATCTGAGGTGTTGCTAAATTTGTGTTTGAATAAAATAGGTTTTTTCTCAATAAAAATTGTACTTATTAACCACTTAGTTGATTTTTTTAAGATACAGATCTCAAAATGGTGGATCGTGATTTTAATTTATTTTTCAATTTCCCGACATCGTAAATTGTAAACTTCATGGTTTAGTTTAAGAAAAATTGTACAAGTTAAAGAATAATTTACAAATACATTATACATAAAAGTTGTGATATTAAGATAAACATTTTGTTATTTTTCAATGTTTTGTAATAAATCAGGTATTATTTTAAAACTTATGCCGCCTACATGAGGTCTACATTCGTTTGTAGTGCTTAAATCTTTATGGTTTTGGTCAGTCCAGGGTTATGGTTAATTTTAAAGTTACATTCTATAAATATTGTGTTGAATTTCCAGGTCGATAATAGATGCCTGCTGTCTGACCTGGAGGAGGGTCGTATTGGGAAACTGTTGATACATCGTTCTGGACGTGTCAGCCTTGCTCTTGGAGACACCATATTCGATGTAAATATAATACAATGTTATTCAACAACTTGAGTTAATTGAACTACTACGCTATACCTACTAATTAATATTATAAACGCGAAAGTGTCTGTTTGTTTGAACATCGTTAAATTTTGTTAAATACACATTGTTACGGGTACAGAAAAGGATTTCGGTGGGAGAAGGTCAACCCGAATCTTACGCGGAGGAGATAGGGGTAAATATCACGTAATTTTTTTCGAAAAAAAAATCGTGTAAAAATGTTAGACAATCTGATTAATTCAATATAAATAGTATAGATAATAATTCTAGATTAAAATATGCCGAAATCTGACATAGTTCTTCCATATATTAAAATCCATGAATTGTAAAGTTATTTAGTATTCATATACTAAAATATGACGTAATTATAATTAAGATAATAAAGCAACCGGTGTATTTTTTTATAAAAATAATACAGCAACTATATTCAACGCATTTATACTCAAAATACGAATCTTGAAAGATCTAACATGAGATTGGGGTTAGTGGGAGGGGACCTACACAAATGGCACGACATTTCATCCGGAGGAAGGGAGGGGGGGGATTGTGGAAATTTCCTCTAAACCTTCTTACGTAATTAATGGACTGCTCCTTAGGATAGATTTCATATAGAAAGAATAGACTAAGAATAAACGTCATATTTAGGAGGTAGGTCATTTTTGTATTTATGCGAAGTGTATCGCCATCATTGCTGTGTCTTTAAAAAAATAACAGAACATTTTTACAATTTCTGAACTGTATGACTTCTTGGTTTATTAGGCAGAGAATTCATGTGTGCGGTGACTGAGAACGAGTTATTTTTATTTTAATAAGAATCACAATTTCACAATTACTAAAAGTGGTTCAATGGATTTATCTAAGCCTGGGGGAAGTGGTTTATGTTGAAACAACATAAATATATCGAACTAGGACTATATAATTAAGCCTGATAAAGCATGATTCTTTTTTATTATATCTGTATTTAATTTATTCATTTCTAAAATAAGTTTAGGTTTTTATGGACCTGATATAAAAAATAACTTATATATTTTGTTCAGTATTGAAGTCTATCAAAGTCGGATTTTTCTTCTTAACTTTCTTTATTATAATTTATAGGTTTTAGCGCTTGACCACTATCTCATCTGATCTTAAATGATAATGTGGTCCAAGATGGTAAACGTTGAGAGTGCTGGCTCTCAAGTGCGGGTGCCGGAACACACCAACAGATGCTTGGCGTCAGATTTTCAACTTGAGAGTGGTAGCTAGGGAGGCGAATTTATAAAGGGAACTCCTACCACCATGATATGGTTTCATAATGATGTTTTCCTTCACTGAAAGCTCAGATTTAGTTGCAAGCATTCAAACCTACGTCCGTTGACGCAGTGTCCGAACAAGTTATCACCGTTTCAATATTTAATTTTAATATGATTTTCAATGTATTTCTAGGTGTCAATGGGTACTAAAGCAGCGTTCCACCAGGAGGTAGTGTCGGTGGCCTGCGATGATACATCTCGGTCTGCCAGCCTCATAGCCCTCGGTCCGCTTCACCATAAACTCAATATTTTACCAGACTGGGAAACAATGTTTCGTGATATGCCAATTTAGTTACATATATAAGTAATACTTTGTAAATATATTGTGTATAAGTAACCTAATAAAATATTATAAATCAAATAATTTTTATTTTATTTTTTGCAATCTATATTCTAGTAGATTATTACTTCCGTTGTCGAGTAGGAAGTTTCTTGTAATAATTTCAGTGAACTAACAAGATAATGGCCGTCTAATTAAACTTTTCATAGAGTTTTCCTGGCAAGTCAGAACTCATGCTTCGTGGTATTATTTCACATCCACTTGTGCACAATAACCAAACTAATGACGTAAAACACCACTAATATTACAAAATATAGACACAAATAACACAAGATTATGATTAAAATTTTAAAATCCACTACATGAAATTCCAAAATCCCGCCAAAAACACATACATACTTTTTAATTTCACACACAATATTCAGTAATTTATAATTTTGTGTATTAAATATTTGTAATTTAGCATAAAGTGGCAGCACTACCACATAACTATGTTTAAAAAGATTTTACAGCTCTCACCTTCAATATAGACTTGTAAAGGTTTTAAATGTAAACTTATTAATTCTTCTTTGCTTGCACTGTGTGCATAGTGCACGTAAAACGAAGCAGTATATTTTACCCATGGTTACAGGAAAGGGAATAAATATACAAATAATACTAGACACAAAATAAGGACCTGGCAATAAGAGAATAGACACAATAAGCAATAGACAATGAAAATGATTGATAAAATTTATGAAGTAACGTGAATCACAATGAGCGTAGCTTTTTCATGGTACACACGTTTTTAATTCACAATCAGGGGTATAGATAAGATACTATATACTGAGAATCAGGGGCGTAGCTACCGCCGTATCAATGATACGGGACCCCCGGGCTACAGAGGCCCCTAACGTGTGTAATATTTACCCTTCATTTGGGCCCCAACTAATTTTTTGATTCAGGGCCCCTCCAATGCACGCTACGCCACTGTTCACAATCTAGGGTTATTTTACCCTATATGACGTAATATTGGTGACAACTTGCAGGAAGCTTGGTTATTGTGTAGAAGTGAATGGAACATAATAATACATAACATGAAATCATATTAATTGAGACATCACAAAAACTCAGTAGAAAAATCTAAGAGAGTCACTATTTTGTAAGGAGTTTGTAAGGGTTAAACTTTAAATAGATGATTTTTGTTTTGAATTTTGAAACTAATTTTAAAACGGCAACAAAAAAAATTTACCCATCAGAATTTGTGTAAACCTTTTAACATTGAAGGTATTCTCTAAAGTTTTTGAATAAAAATAAGTGGAAACAATACAACAATCGCTTCTCGGCCTTTTGGCTGAGAATGATGTCGCCCTCCGTAAGGGCAGTTGTCTCTTAAATAAAATCTGTTCTTTTCAGCTTAATATCTGAAAGTTCCCGCATTGACGGACCAGTATATTAAACTTTCTTTCTTTATTTATAGTTTTTATAAGTGGAAATTTGTAATTAGCCTTAGTATGTTATTTATTTGTTATTTTATTAGTGTTAGCTGTAAGTTTCCCTAAATAAATAAAATATACATTTAAGGGTTAAGTCACTATGAGATTTATAATAACTTTATAAAAATTACTAACTTGACAATGGCAGTAATAATTTTTAATACGGATGAAGAATAATGTACGCTTAAATAGAAGCATTATCAAAATAAGTAACCTTTTGCCATCTTAACCTGTTAAAACAACTTTATTCCTACAAACGGGCACTCAAGAATATGTGTTATGTAAGGACTTGCTCCTCACCTCTACATATATCTTAACCACCAAAATTAATGTCAACTTTTTTTTAACACCTAAGGTGTTCTCTAAAGTTTTTGAATAAAATTAAGTAGAATGTAGACAACTGGAAACAATATGCATTTAAGGGTTAAGTCATTATGAGACTATTATAATTACTGACTCAATAATGGTGGCAATACCTTTCAATAACGAGGAAGTACAATATAGGGTTAAACTACAAGCATTACTAAAATATCTAGCCTTGTGACATCTTAACCTGTTTAATCCAAAATCTACTTATTTACAAATTGATACATAAAAATCATTCTATTTAAATTGAACTGAATGCCTTCTTTTCCTCCTTTGGTGGTGCTATTAGTGTATCTCGCCCATGGTACAAGTTGCCTTTGAGGTCGATTGCAAAGTTGTAGTCAGTTGGATTCGCCAATGCATGCTCTATAGCTGTGTCAAGATTCTCTGGAGTGATAAATGTTTTGCTTAATTCCTGGAATAATAAAATAATTGATTTAATATACTTAGAATCCATCAACTCATATTTGCTCCTCCTAGAATCAGTTTAAATTAATTTGAGTTTCAAAAAAATCATTTTATATAGGTCATGCTGTATGACTAATTAATAAATTACTGATATGTACTTATTTAACAATACATAACAGAACAGTATTGACAAAATGTGAAATTCTAATAATAACAGTGTAATCTATTCTTATTTATGAAAGTGTATACTTGTGTTTTATTGATGAAAAATAAATGATTATAAAAATAATCTGGATATATTTTTAAATAAATAGTTTGGCAAATAATGCTTGCAGAAAATATATATTTTTAAAATATTTCACAAAAATGTAATTTTACATATCACATCACTAAAAAAATAGTGATATTACATAAACTGATTATACAATTAGAGATTAAATTATATATATCAAACATAAATATCCAAATGTGCTTGATAGATAATTTAAAACAGCCATGTTTACTTTTATACCATGTTATGAATAAAGATTACTCAAATAATGTATCAATAAATTGAATAATTGACAATTATAATCTTTTCTTAGTTATGTAAACAAAAACAATTAGTCATTTTACTAATTTCAATATAAAAAAATTATGTGAAATGTTATTTGTGATTAAACACACAATTTTAGTAGAAAAATATGTATACAAACTAGATTGAAGTTATTTAAAAAAAAAAAAATGTTTTTTTTTTCTTTCAATTAATTTTGGTCAACCTTTAGATTGTATACTTCATGTGTAATAACTCTGTCTATAAATAGACTGAATTTAAAACATTCCCCTGCAAAAATAACTTGTTTAGATTTTTTGAAGTTTGTAAAGATTGGTTTTAAGTTTTTCATATTTTTTCCTACTAAAAGTTAACACATATTATTACTATATAAACAAATTTATAACTATAAAATTAACTATAATATTTCACATTATTTTAAGTTCTTATTTTCTTTTTAAACAAAACTTTTATGCCTGATCTACGAGCAACTATAAAAAGAAATCTTGACTGTGCACTAGATTAGTTCAGAGGTGTAAATATAAGCCAGATACTAATTAGTCATAGAAAATTTACATAACACAGTATCTGTTACGATAAGGCATCAATATTAAAAATAATTATAAATTTTCAATCATAATTAAAATATATTATAAATTCTCAAGGACAAATTATATTTGCACTTTTACTTTCACACATGATTATCCTCTTTCATTCACTTCCTCATGTCCTCTTTACATAACTGAAGTGTTAGGTATATAATAGAATACAAACTTACTTTTTGTTTTTTTATTTCCTCCGAAGCTTTTTCGATTCTTGCGCGTAGCTCTTTTTCCTTAGCTTCAATTCGAGCCATTGTGTATTCTTCCAATGCAGTCACCTCGTGTTTTCTTCTTTCCTGCCGCTCCAAAGCCACTTGCGTATTCCATTTCTCATTCAATTCAACACATCGCGCCCATTCATCAGCTTCCAAGCGTTGAGACATTTCGGAACTCGCACTGTCTTTCGTTGACTTCTCTTTTATCATATCCTCGTGGTAAAACCTTCTAATTGCTCTCATCTGAGTTTTATAATTGTTATGAAGACGTAAAAGTTCTAACCGCTCTTCTTCAGACACTACAGGTCGTTTTGGTATACGAAAAATTTTACTTTTCGCTATTGGAATCCATCGTGGTTTTCTATGTGCACCCACGTTTTGTATGACCATTGGTATTGCACGTTTGAGAAAAGAATTTTGGGAAAGCATATTTATGAAGTGAATTTAATGCTTATTTTCTTGAATTTCCCTTTTTTAAACTTGAGCAGTCTCTCACATAAACATAACCTGAAATCATGAACCTTTGACAGTATTGACAACTGCTAAGTTTTTTTTGACAACCAATGTTATAATTGATGATAATAGGTCAAAGAGTGGGAAAAAAGCGCGGGAAGCATAAAGTTTGGCGGTCTTGTTTTGTGTTTGAAATTTAACTAATTTTTTCATTTGGATAAGGTTTTCATTAGTTTGTATGTATTTTAAGTAATTTATAGTTTTTTTACTTGTGTAATTAGTGTATGTTTATAGGTAAGTTTTTTATTAATATAGTATAATAGTTTAAAACCTGTAGTACTAGTGTGAATCAGAGAATGGAGGAGCCCCCAGATCCTGGGGGCTTCGTTCCTCCAGCAAGTAATTACGTAACTATAACCTCTGAATCTGGTATGGACACAGAGGGGTCTCAAAATCAGTCCAAAACTCGCAAAAGAATTCGGCTTCATAAAGTATGCAAAAATTGTAATAAAAAAGTTAGAAAGTCTAATAACAACTCCAAAGGAGGTTGTGGATGTGAAAGTGACGAAAATTTAGGTGAATCTGTGTCTAATGGTAATAATGCTAATAATAATTCATCAATATCACTTCCACAGACACACACTGAGAAAATGGAGACTACATTTGTCAGAATTGGTCGAACTGCCTATCAATCCACAGATTTGTCTCCTTATTTAATTCATGTACAAAGAGAACAATCTGACCCTAAAGATGGCTCCACATTTCACCCGCTTTCATTCGGGAATCTTTTAAAGAAACACAATATCAATAATATCATTAATGGCAGTGTGAAACGAATTGGTAGAAATAGAATTGCTTTAAGTTTCTCCAATTATTTAGACGCCAATAACTTTTTATCACATGCATTGTTAAAGGAAAAAAATTTAAATGCATTCATTCCATCTTTTAACGTTACTCGCATGGGTCTAGTTAGAGGCGTCCCAACAGACTGGACATTAGATGAAATTAAAAATAATATATCAGTTCCTATTGGCTGTGGGAATATCATAAAGGTTAGAAGATTAAATTTCAAATTAATAGTAGATGGAATATTGTCTTATAAACCTTCGCAAACAGTTGTTCTCACTTTTGATGGTCAGATACTTCCAAAACGAATATTTGTATGTTATAACTCCCTACCAGTAGACTTATATATTTACCCCACAATACAGTGCTACAATTGTTGTCGCTTTGGACACACCAAACTTCAATGTAGATCTCTTCCACGGTGTTATAAGTGTGGTAATAGTCATAGTGGAGAGACTTGCTCTCAAGAAGAAAACAATTCTTGTTGTTGCTTGTGTTCTGGTTACCATTTCGCTACAAGCAAAATGTGCCCAGAGCTGAAGCGACAGCAGGACATTAAATTATATATGGCACAGAACTGTGTTTCTTATTCGGAGGCAGCAAAAATATATAAACCGGTTACTAAATCATTTTTAGACTCCCTTGCTTCAGCTGAAATTCAAAAATCTTCAACAGTTTTACCTTCTATATCTAATACAAATTTAAAAACATCACACAAGAAAACTATTCAATTAAAGCCACGCTCTCCCCCCAAATTGCAGAAAGGCTATGACCAGGTAGCGCATAATGCTTTGATACATGAAAACAGTATTCCATCTCCTGCCAATGGTTGTGCAATAGTTCCAAATAATAAAGAAAAATCTTTCAATGACATCATAGCTTTATTAATCGACTTATTATCGCAATCACCTGATTTACCGTCCAACGTAGCTATTATAGTCAATATGCTGAAAAATATTCTATCAAACAATAATGGATCAGTCGAAAATAGTACAGTGGAACTGTCGCAGTATAATTAATAAAAAAGCAGACTTAATACATATTCTAAATAAATTTGAACCTATCGTAGTCTGTCTCTCTGAGACATGGCTCAAGCCTGAATATTCTTTTAGAATTTCAGGTTATTCTGTAATTCGACAAGATAGATTTGACGGATTTGGCGGTGTTGCCATGTTAATTAAGCATTGTCTTCCCTTTTCGAGAATTACTCTTCCTTCTTCCAATTATAATTATTCTGTAATAGCTGCTAATGTAAATAATATTTGTTTTGTTTCTCTTTACATTCCTCATCCTTCAAATGTAATTTTTTCTGAGATTCAAAATATCATTTCTACTCTTCCAAAGTCATGCCTGATACTAGGAGACTTTAATGCACAGCACGTAACATGGGGCAGCTCTATTTCTAATTACTATGGAGAGCAACTTCTCGAAATATTAGACAATTCTGATCTTTGTGTACTTAATACAGGATCTCCTACTCGTCGTACAGCACCTCACGAGAATGCTAGTGTTGTGGATTTGTCTATCTGTAGTCCAAATCTAGCATCTGCTTTAACTTGGCAAACTCTTTCCTCTTCTTTGGGCAGTGATCACTTCCCTATTCTAATTTCCTTCCCTTACAAAGTCATTTCCAAAACAAATACACATGTATCTCCCTGTTTAAAATACAATTTACCTTCCCCAGCTAGTTCCAATTTTAATAATAGATGGGAATTATTTAGAGATATAATAAAATCTGAATCCTCAACTTTGCCCACAGTAATTGCGGGTGCTGAAATTTATTGCTCTGAAGCTTTAAGTACTGCTATGATAAAAGCTGCTAATGCAACATTTCCTATCAAAAACTCATACAAAGGTAAAATAGCATCACCTCCCTGGTGGGATAGAGATTGTACATTGGCAATAGCGAAACGAAAGGAAGCGGAAAAAATTTACAGCGATAATATGTCAATAGAAAACTATAATAAATTAACAGAACTCATCAAGTCGACTAAAGATTTGTTTAGAAGTAAAAAAATTGAAGGCTGGAGAAAATTCTGTCTTTCTATTACTCCTAATACTAAATCTTCTATTGTCTGGCGCAATATAAAACGATTTAGATCTGTTTTATCTGATTCTAATCCTCCTATGCCACGGAATATGTCTAGTGAATTTTTAGATCACTTAGCTCCTCCTTATGTTCAATCAAATATTATGTTGGATAGTCTCATCTGTCCTTCCAATTCATATAACTGTCTTGAATTCAATGACTCTTTCTCACTTTCTGAATTGAAAGCCGTTTTAAGTCATGTGAAAGATTCATCTCCTGGTAGAGACGGCATATCTTATTCATTTTTTGTTAATGCCAGTGATTATACTCTTTCCTATTATTTAGATATAGTTAATATAATTGTATTCCGTGGTGGAATCATCCCACCTTCCTGGAAATCACAAATTATTTTAACTATTCTAAAACCAAATAAATGTGCATCTGATGCTGCTTCATATAGACCAATAGCTCTTTCTTCTGTTTTTGGAAAAATTGCTGAACATTTGGTAAAAAATCGATTAGAATGGTTAGTTGAATCTAAGCAATTATTGGGAAACAGTCAATTTGGATTTAGAAAGGGTAAGAGCACAATAGATAATATTGCTATTTTGACAACAGATATTCGTCTTTCATTTTCTGAAAATAAGTTTTTAATTGCCACCTTTCTGGATATTAATGCTGCATATGATAATGTCGAATTACCTATTTTGTTACATAAACTACAAAGACTTCACATTCCATTTAATCTTTCAAAATTCATTGTAAACATGTTGTCAGGTAGAACAATAACTTTGCAAAGTGATAGCACAGGAGATGGTCGAACATTATGGAAAGGTCTTCCACAAGGATCTGTGTTGAGTCCTATTTTATATAATATCTATACTTATGATTTAGAATCTTCCCTTGTTCCGAATGTAAATGTTCTTCAATATGCCGATGACCTTCTGCTTTATTGTACTGATAAATCTGCTGAAAATGCATCAAATAATTTAAATAATTCATTAACACATTTAAAATTATGGTTGGATAGTAATGGATTGTCATTGTCTCCTTCTAAAAGTTCAGCTATTATATTTTCAAGAAAACGTGTAAAGAGGCGGAGGTTCTTGCCGCCGTATATCAATATACGGCGGTTAAGAAACGGATGGGGGAGCCTCTAGCTCCCAGAGAAATAGAGGAAAGAAGAAGAGAGAAGAGGGATGAAGTGGTGGAAAGGTGGA
>MU158902.1:567117-617954 GCA_015888305.1 Antheraea pernyi | reverse complement strand
CATCAACTCTATACGTGATTAGTGTAACATTAAACAAAAACTAAGTTATTCTCGAGGTTATATGCTTTATGATTTAATGGTTTTATCGTGAACCTAGTACTTTAGCAGTGATGCGTGTTCATACAAACAGACAGACGTTTCTAAAAATGATTGAAATGTATTTTATTACTTAGAAAGACACCTGCAACAATTTTTTTCACGAAAATCGAAAAAGTACAGACACTTTACATTTACATAATTCTTATTATATGTATAGATATAAAAGATCATCGCAAATATTAATATTGTTCTTAAATGTTGTTTCAACCATAAATAACGAGCAGATAAGAATTTAAGTGAAACAAAATAGCCTATCGGCTTCGCTAGTCTTAATGTCGGTATGAAAAACTATCGCTTGGGAATATAATTTTTTTTTATAAAGTTACCAGATATCGATTTTTGTACGACTGACAACGTGCACGCAAAATGTAATTAATTGGTTTAGTAGTTATATACAATTATAATAAACAATACAATTAAATGTTATTGTATCATGAGGTTTTCAGAAGTAAATAATCCTGACGGGTGTGTAATTTGATAGGTGAAAAATTGATAGCGTACATTTTTTTTTATTTAACGTACATTTACTATTTTCATTTGGTAACACTATCGGCTGAGGGTTAACGATAAAACCGTGCGGTACCCCGAACCTAAATATCACATTTGTATGTGGAAAAAATATAGAAGCAGGCGTGATGACTATGCTGGTACATTCCCCTTCGAATCATTAGTGGAACTTTTTTATATTTTATAGGTTTTAACATTTAACCATATCACACCTGATATTAAATGACAATATAGACGAAGGTGGTAAAGACGCTATAGCTAGAGAGAACTGGCTCTTAAGTTCAACTGGCATAACACACCAAAAGGTAGCTGGCGACAGATTTTCAACTTAAGGGTCGTAACTAGCCAGCCAGACTTAGAAAAAACCCTACCGCCATGCTATCGTTTTCCTAATGTTTTCATCGGAAGCTCCAACTCAGTTGCAATGATTCGAACCTACGTCCATCGACGCTGTGTCCAAACACGCTATCAACTAAGCCATAATCGCTTCAAAACTCTTACATACTGGCGTTAATATTTTAATCACAAACGTTTCTCATGTACCTATGTTCATTATACTTACCAAATGAAAACTGAGCATGCTACGTATTGATTTTATAACATTAATTAGGACAATCTACCTTTGCTAATTATAATAACAATTATAAATTTATAGCAGTATATAAATAGATAGAACGCATAGAAAATAAAATGAATACCTTACTAAAATATCTAATTAACTAAATAGCTCAAAGTTTCAGCGGTAAAATGTTGTTAATGTTTCAAAATAACTCGCAGCTATAAATAAGCGTTCAAACGTTGTTGCTAAGCTGAAATGTTGTAGAGTTAGATATATTACGGACTTATAAGCAGCTACACGGCTGAGATACTCCCTAAACGATTAATTTTTCTATAAAAGGCATGACCCTGTACGCCCTTCATTGTTTACGCGCCGAGTCGCGCCGCCCTGGCTGCACGTCGGTTCCAGAGATCAAAGATTACTGGCGTGTTTCACTTTTACGATATTGATGAAATGTTAGCTATAAAAGATCAACTGAGCCTTACTTGAATCAAGCATCGGTTGTTTTTTACATCGTTGCAAGATCCATATAAACAACAACATGAACCACCGTATTCGCAATTTAAATAAGCTTTGCGGATTTTAGAAAAACAAAAGCTAATGTTCGAGTTATGTAAGAAATTTTATACTTAAGTATATAGAAAATGGTTTCAGCATAAATAGGTCGGCTCACTCGGGGTAGTACCACCCTCTCACAGAACACCGACGTGAAGTAACAGTGCTTGCATTGTTGCGTTTCGTTCGGTCAGTGAGAGCGCCGGAGGCCCATCTCTCCTCTCCTTCCCCCTTCCCTTCCTCCCCCTCCCCCAAACACAGGCTGGTAACGCACTTGTGACTCCCCTGGTGTTGCAAGTGTATATGGACGGTGGTGATTACTTAACATCAGGTGACCCACATGGTCGTTTGCCTTCTATGATATTAAAAAAAAATGAGCGAAACCATCTCATGGTGGTAGGTTTTTTTCTAAGTCCATCGGGCTAGCTACCACCGTCAAGTTGAAAATCAATCGCCAAGCACCCGTTGGTGTGTTATGGCCAGTCTGCCTTTCTAGACCACGGCGTCATTGAACAGTAGACGAGGTTGTGGTGAAACGCTAAAAACCTATGAAGTATACAAAAAGAGACAAATGAAAGAATTAAATGCTAATCCTAAATTATTATCATAATAAATGCCAATGCGAGTTTGTTTGGTAGTCTGAAATTTTGCATTTACTTTCTCAAGGGTATAGAAAAGGACATAGGTAACCTATAGTTCGGATAAAAGGGACAGCTCCTGAGAGGCAGGTCAAATCTGCTTTAGGTATGTCAGTTACCCGGGCAGTTAAACTGGGGGTCTAACGCCCACCTTCCGTTAAGGGGTCTACCATCTTCATCCCTCAGACCGTAGTTGGAGACCCTTAGGACAACACCTGTCGGAGGAGCGGACGTTGTGTCGATTAAGCAGTCCCTGCTCCTCCGGCCAAAAGGTGTTAGAAATTACCATGGGGGCTTAGTCCCTGCGACTCCGGCATACCCATCCTCTGCTGCCCTGCGGTATGGATATCCGTTAGGGATATCCCCGTGAGAAAAAAGGTCAAAAGACGAGCGAAGTCGCGGGATTAAGCAGGTTAATATTAAATCATCAGCTCACCCGACATACTTGTTTCTATAAATATTATCCAACTTTAATACTAAGAGAGGAAAACTAATTTATTCAAATAACGATTCTAGTTACAAGTTAAGTTTCCATAAGGCAACCACTTACAGTCGCTGTTGTGCGTTTGATTTTCTTGCTTATCACTACATGTAATAAAACCAAGTCTGTCTGTCTGTTCGCGATAAACTCAAAAACTACTGAACGGCTTTTTTGCGGTTTGCACCAGTAGATAAAGTGATTCATGAAGATGGTTCAAGTACATAATTTATCAAGTTTTTTTTATTATTAGTGCGGGTCAACGTCCGCCGGGCCCGCTAGTATTTTATAGAATTAATATCGATCCCCAAGTATGTACATATTGTAATAGCACCAAATGTTTTTAAAGCACCTACGTACTCTACATAATGTTTCATGTAACAATGCACTTCGAGAACTTACACTAGAAATTTGAATAGGGAGGGAGAAGGAAGTAATAAATTCTTTCCACATAAAAGATTAGTTGTGTTGACAATATTGCCTTGTTATCAGAACAGTAGAGTCACTCATGAGGAACGCGACAATCTGTGATAATATACTTACTTCCATAGCAGTCTTAGTAAAACTACTTAAAGACTTATATAAAAAATGTTTTTGCTCTCGAATTGACCACGCTATTGGCCTAGAAAGAGGCCTTTACAGCTGTATTCCGGATACACGAAAAAAAAGTACAATAAGCAATGAATAGGTTTGGATTTGTTTTTGTATTTGTTAGGATAAACTTGGCATGAAACAAAATTTGGAAAAGTGAAAATTTTGGATAAAAAAAACCGCATATAAAAAAGTGACTCAGACAGTAAACAGTAGGAAAACCTTCAATCATATTGACAGATTGACATTCAGTTGTTTAATTGCTTTATTTATCACATCCTAATACTGTCAAGGGAAGATTCAGTTATATTTTCTTCTTTTAGCACACCCGTATAAGTCAGGGCGGGTTGCTAATATTTATTTAATGTTATCATATTATCTTTATATATAAATTTCTTCTGTTCGTGTGTGTGTGTGTCACTGAACTCCTAAATGGCTGGACCGATTTTGATGAAATTTTGTGTGCGTGTTCCAGTGACCATGACTTTCCGCGGGGAGGATCTTTATATCATGATACGAATTTCCAATGCAGCCCTTTAAAACACTTTTCCAAAAGACTATTTAAAAACAAAGTATTCAATGAGATTTAGAGTGCAAAATAGAATTTCCTTTTTTTTCTCGGCTGCTTGCTCTTTTATTTTGGTTTGGTTAGACTTGCAAAGAAAATTACGCGAGCCGGCCGCGGCAGCGGTCGGCGAGCGCGGTGCATAATACACAAGTACCAAAGTAAAAGAAATTCTATTATAAAGTCAACGGAACGGTATGTATAATCTTTATTAGGAAAAGATACATTACATAAATTGTGTAACATGAGCTAAAAAACGTAATAAAAAAAAATAAACAAAAATATGATTATTATTTATGTTTTCTGATTATAAATACCCTAACAGTAAACAGCAAAATTAATTCATAATGAGTATTTAGTATCGCTTGCGTAAGTCTTCGATCTATATCCTAAAACGCAACACCAAAATATAATTACATAAATAGTTTTAACAAAATGTGGCATACATTAACTGGAACACATACCTCCTAACCTCAGGCGAAGTGGGCAGGCTTCTGCATTTCCTGGTCTTACTATGCTGCTTGTTGTGACCCTGGCCCGAATTGGTGTTACCCATTGTATTACAATTAATTATCGCACTATTTCTTCATTACACACTGAATTAGGTTACATTCATTGTGTCCTGGTAATAATTGCGTTGTTTTCACTGCACTCATAATTTTAAAATCACTAGAATTGTGCTGCGTCGTTTGTTGTTGACGACGCGACGTTCTAATTGGAAATGATATGCGAGAGATGCGTAATCGAATATATAGACTTATTTTTTTATTTTACCCACATGAGTAGTATTTCGAAATACCGCTCAGTTACTATATAATCATTATATTTATGTATGATTTAACTTTCTATTTTATAATCATTTTTTATCTGTTTAAATAATATTATCATGTTGTTGTCTATCTATACCAATATTATAAAGAGGTAAAGTTTGTGAGTTCGTGACGTTGTAGGGATTAATCTCAGGATCTACTGGTCCGATTTGGAAAATTCTTTCAGTGTTACATAGCTCATTTATCGGGGAAGGTTATAGGCAATATATCATCACGCTAAGACCCGTAGGAGCGGAGCAGTAATGAAGAATGTTGCAAAATCGAGGTATTTTTTCCTTTTCAGAGCTGCGGCTGCATCTTAGCCCAAAATAACCATTCCACGCGTACGAAGTCGCGGGCAGAAGCTATTAAATAATTATATTATCTATACTAATATCATAAAGAGGTAAAGTTTGTGAGTTTGTAGGGGCTAATATCTTACGAACGTTGCCTTAACGATGAGAGGTATATGATTGAGTTCTAGAGAAAAGTTGTAGCTTGATAATGCCTATTACCGCCCAAAGAAGTGGGCACGGGTCAGCTAGTATTTGAATAAAATTAATAAAGCCGTAATATCTTTGTAGTGGAATTACAAACAAAAAAGTGTTTTTAATCACAGTTTTATAGAAATTCTTGAGCTAGGATGTCTATAATAGTAATAGCTTTATTCATTCAATAAGATTACGAGGTTTTCTTAATATTTAGTTAAACATTAATGTATCCTACCGTCTGAATTAGACCACGGTTGTATCTCAGACAGGATATCTTTTCTGTGATACGTATCACATTTTCGATACAATAATACAATTTTACATGAATATAAGGTTTTATGCAATTTATTAATATTTTATCTCATTTGTAATTAGGTACCATGTAGCGAGTTACACTGCGATATTGCTACATTACAAAACATATCTTATGGAATAACAAAAATATTTATTAAAATAAACATTTGCGGTGTTATTACCTAAAAGTTAAATACGTATTGAACCCTGGCTTTAAAAAGGTCTCATATTAAATGCACCGCGGTCGCTGAATATTCGCCATCTTGCTCTTTTGTCTCGCTTTGGTTACGTTAGGTTAGAGTTGCGAAAAAAGGATAACGCGAACTTGCCTCGGGCGAGCGCGGTGCATTTATTAGGAAACTTTTTTAAAGCAAGTATTTAATACGTTTTTAACTTTTTTGTAATAACACGGTATATTTTTAAATTTAAATACTAGAAACAGTGACAAACTTGTTACGTATACGTACGTACAAACTTATTTGGCACAATACGGCCAATAACAGTTTTTTAGGGAATAATGTTAGGTTAGTAACAAAGTCCTAAAGCACGGTATTCTCTTGATGGAGAATAAGTTCAAACACCATGTCAAGTGTGTTTAACGTCGTAAAACTAAAGGGTGAGTCAATATATAAACGAAAGTTATGGGAAATCACCACCTCTGCGTACATCCCTTAAAATGATTGTTGCAATCAGTTTTCTTGTTGGTTCTTTTCGTTCACTGGATTGTTCTCCGATCCAGTGGTAGTTAAGACGTCCATAAACGTCTTCTAAGGGCCTAAACCGAATAAAGTATTTTTTATTTGAATGATCAACAAATGTATGTCCTTATACGTGCATTTTTATATAAAGGGTTATTATTAATGTATTTTTATCAACTGTATTTAATTAACTTTTTTTTCGTAATTTAACTAATGAGTTTTCTACATCTTCGTAAGTCTATATCTTAATGTAACCACGCTTTATATTTATTAATGTGTTAATATAATTTTAAGGCTTTATCGGCTCGATCGAACATTGGATATCTTACCATAAATAATTTACGAAGCCGAACCTCGCAAATACCAGACGTTCTTGGTTACGAGCATTACAAGAATTTCAAAGGTCGATTCGGTTGAACGTCGTGCCATAACTTAGTGACCGCACTGTGAATATTCATAGTCGTGTGAATGTAAAGGATTTTATTAATTAGACCTTCTTTATTATAAGATGCGTATGATATTGTGAATATGCTTATGAGTCACATATTATTCGTACAAAAGCGTTATTTCGTGATTATATAAATACAATGGTAGAGGAGTGCCGTTGTATCACATAAAAAAATACTACTGATAGGAACAATGTTTTTTAATGATTAAGGTATGTTCATTTAATTATTTTTTTAAATACAATTTTTTATAAATAAGCACTACGCGTTCAATGATGCGTGAAGTGCGGAAAGCGGTGTGGTGTGCATGCGCAGGAGGAAGTAAACGAATAAAATTGTATATCGAAGAATCTCTTCGAAGAAGAATCGAATTCTCGAAGCAAAGTATATTTTGCTTTTAATTTATTATGTATTTTTCTTTGTACATAAATTGTATCGTTAATATAATAAATAATACAGACGAAGTCGGGCTTATCCACTAATCTATATATCAAAGCAAATTTAGATCATACGTCTGTTAGAACTAAACTTTGAAATAGCTGAACCGAATTTTACAAGATTTTACTGTCATATACTAAACTTTAACGTAGATTATACGTAATTACACTTTTATATAGGGGCTAAACAGAAATGATAAAATTTATCAAAGTTAATTTAAAATTAATAAAAGAATTATAGGAGTTAAGTATGAATGATACATTTATAAATAAAAAAATTGCGATAACATAAAATAAAAAACGTAGTTAACATAAAAAAAACCGTTTCCGACAGCAACAACAGTCTTAACTAATATTATAAATGAGAAAGAGAGTTTGTTTGTTTTTTACGCTTTCAAGACTGAATTACTACTGAACCGATTATCATGAAATTCCGCATACACCTTGGCAGAAATACAGGAATGTCTATAGGATACATTTTATCCAGAAAAAAATGTACTGTTCCCATAGGATAGATTAAACATTCCTTAACTCGAGCAAAGCTACCAGCATAACGAGATATAAATAAATCTTTATATAATTTCAGTACCGTATTATCTATAATTCTATACTAATATTATAAAGACAAAGTTTGTGAGTTTGTGACGTTGTAGGGAGTAATCTCAGTAACTACTGGACCGATTTGAAAAAATCTTTCACTGTTATATAGCTCATTTATAGAGAAAGATTATAGGCTACATCACGCTAAAAGCAATAGGAGCGGATCACCAATGAAGAATGTTTCAAAATCGGGGTATTTTTACCGTATTATCTATAATTCTATACTAATATTATAAAGACAAAGTTTGTGAGTTTGTGACGTTGTAGGGAGTAATCTCAGTAACTACTGGACCGATTTGAAAAAATCTTTCACTGTTATATAGCTCATTTATAGAGAAAGATTATAGGCTACATCACGCTAAAAGCAATAGGAGCGGATCACCAATGAAGAATGTTTCAAAATCGGGGTATTTTTTCTTCCTGAGAGCTGCCGCTGCGTGTTAGCGTTAGCCGTAAGTAACTATTCCACGCGAACGAAGTCGCGGCCAGAAGCTAGTGTTTAGTAAACTAATACCTATTTAGTTACAAGAAAGACTTCTTTGTAATAAATTAACACTAAAATAGTTACACGGCGTTCGTGATTCTCATCATTATTTCTCTCGGCAAAAGTGATCTTCACAATTCACAATCACCAATTTATTTAATGGTAGGTTTAAGGGGGATTGAACGATTAGTTATTGTTGTCTCCGTGTTCGTACAACTAAGGACAATGGGGAAAAGGTCTAATTACGAATGTTGTTTCGGAGTTCAAAGATCATCGAACTTATGACGAGCCTTTTGTTTCGAAAATACGTGCGTAACTTTACGTAGTACTAGTGTAATAAAAATTAGAGTAGTTTGCTGTAAACACATACATTATAGTTACTAAATGAAAAAAAAAATGTTTCATGGTTTGATATTGTATGTAAACAAAACGAGTTTTTAAATATTACCTGGGGTTTCGTCACATTTCGGTTACAAACTTTTTAATAAATTAATCATGATAAAAAGAAACGTAATGTCATATCAAAATAATTATCATTATTACACAGTATAAAACAAAGTCCCTTACCGCGTCTGTCTGTCTGTTCGTGATAAACTCAAAAACTACTAAACGGATTTTCATGTAGTTTTCACCAGTAGATAAAGTGATTCATGAGGAAGGTTTTGGTGTATAAATTGTCCAGGATTTTTTTTATCATCAAGTCGGGACAATGTCTACCGGGCCCGCTATTAAATTATGTAATACTAGCGAGTCAGGAGGACGTTGTCCCGCATTGATATTAAAAAAATAAAACCTGATAAATACCTAAACCTTCCTCACTTTATCTAATGGTGAAAACGGCATGAAAATGCGTTCAGTAGTTTTTGAATTTATCGCGAACAGACAGACAGATAGACATGGCAGAGAACTTTATTTTATAATTTGTGATGATAGCGTAGTATAGGTGATTGATCATATAATTAATAAACTTCCTCTATTCTTACAGAGCAACACATGCAATTTTAATTCTTTTTTCTATATTAATATTATATGTATAATTAAAAATATATACATAAATAAAAAAATACACTGAAATAGTAATTTAAACACATTTGAGCCCTATTTTAATTATTTTTCCATTAATAGCAAAGTAATTAATCAAGTTTACTACGTAATATTAGTATATCGATGAACAAGTATAAAAATACCCTGTGTCTTTCTTTGTACTCCTGGTAACGTCTATGCAAAATTTATATCGGCCGAGTGCCTTAAGTGCTCGCCTTAGTAGTCCGGTGAAGCTGTGAAGACCTTTCCAGGTCAATAGCGTAGTCAGTTCGAGAAAAAAAAACTATGCAAAATTTCATTTTTTTTATATCATAGGTGACAAACGAACAGGTTGGTCATCTGATATTAAGTAATCACCACCGTCCATAGACACTTGCAACACCAGACGAGTCGCAAGTGCGTTTCCACCCTGTGTTTGGGGGAGTGGGGAAAGGGGAGGGTGGGTTATATAGCGCTCTCACTGACCGAACGAAACGCAACAATGCAAGCACTGTTACTTCACGTCGGTTTTCTGCGAGAGGGTGGTACTACACCGGGCGAGCCGACCTGTTCATGCTGAAACCAGTAATAGCTTCAACGTGGGACCGCTTGAGTAGCTAAGCCATGTAATCGTAACAAAGAAACAAACTCACATTCCCATATATAATATGTATCTTATGTTAATCACAATACATTTCTATATAGATTGTTAGTTAATTTACCAAAGGATCAAGAACCCCGATATTGTCATAAACGGAACACAGTAATCGGTTTATTGTAACTGTAACTAAACTCTAATACAACTACGGAATTGTTGTGGACCATTATCGAAATTATCATAGCGGGCAGTCTGCCGCCACGTATCGAACCGTGAAACCATTGAACGTTCACTGTATTTGTTCGTTGTTCTATTTCCACTCGTATGGAACTTGATGACTTTATTTGACAACATTTTTACTTTGTTATATTGAAGAAGAAAGAAGAAAATGTCTTTATTGCTGGATAACATCAAAACAACAAGATGAACATATACATAGCTTATTTGAATATCCAACAAAGGCACCTCCATTCAGCAAAGTGCTGCAGCATAACTAGGATGGTACTGCAGCGCTGATTTTCAATGGAGACCCTAAGTAATGTACGGACGTGTAGTCGGTGTATTGACAATAAATATAACATAACTTATACATGTAAACAGCTAACAACAACAAAAAGTAAACATCGAAACAAAAAAAAAAAGATACAAATATTACAAATGTGCCTGTCCAAAAAGCTATTCACTACCTTGGTTGCACAATGACCACCATAAGCCTGAGAATAAAAAATAAAGTAAAATAAAATAATAATAATACAAACATAATAAATAATAAATACAAGCAAATACATATACAAATATTCAAATACATACGAGTACATAGGTAATTTTAAATTGTACGTCTACTAAATTCTTATATTTGAATGTGATTCAAGCTTAAGAAAGTGAAAGCGTAACTAAGGGATTCCCAAGCGGTTACTTGTAAAATGAGTCAAATGTTGAGTCGGTTCTGAGTTTTATTCTGACCCGAATCTTACTTGATGTTAAATGATATGGTATGAGAGTTGTAAACGTGGTAAATCTAGAGCCGAGTTCAGCTGGCGGAACATATCTATAGGTTTTTGGCGACAGATATTCAACTTAGCCTTATTTCTTGCTTGCTGGATTTAATATACGTTAATCGACTCGGTGTCTGAACACGCTAGCTAATGAGCCGTAATCGCTTCCGTATTATATGGTGTACATTCCTCGCCAATCTTTTCGGCCGCTCTGAATCTAACGGACAGTCCGGGCTTGCGTTTACTATCGTCCAGAGTTTAATACAAAAACATAATTGACATATGATGACATATTAAAAAGTTTGTAAGCGATATGCGACGAAACTCCGGGTAATAACTGGAATCTAAAATTGGTATTTATTTATCTTTATATTGTTTCAGTGTTATATATATATATATATATATATAATATAATGAGTGTTTATGCATAAGCTTGTATTCGGCGTATCTATGTTTAGAACGGATAAAAAGTTTGTCGCAAACTGTACCGATTTCTTTATTACTTAATTAAAGACATAGACGAGCTTGAACAAGGATCAATTGCGGATGCTGTTTTCTTCAAACTATACGCTGATGGCCTGATAGACATTCACAGCTTCATCAGGTCTTTTGGACGAGCGTTTAAGGGGCTCAGCCCTATGGCGGCGAGCTCAAGGAACTGCAGGTGTATCGCAGTTTCTTATACCGTAGTGCTAACATAACGGTGTTCTAGTTGGAAGGATATTGTTGGTAACATATAATCGCACCAAAGGCATTTCCACTCAGTTCTCAAGAGAAACTCAACATTGGGAGTTTATAAATAACGGTAACTATGGGAATAAACTGTTAAAATTAATGTACTTCACTGATATGTATCTTAATCACATGATACATGTGTTTTTTTTTCTCGAACTGACTACGCTATTGAGCTAGCAAGGTCTTAATAGCTTCACCGGACTACTAAGGCGAGCGCTTAACTGTCTGCCTGTCTGTTCGCGTTAAACTCAAAAACTACGGACCGGATCTTTATGCGGGCCCGCTAGTTTTTATATATTTTACGTCAATGTAAACAAGAATGAAATGTATTCTTAATTGAAAGACATAGCAACGCTTTTACATACTTCAGAATACAAACAATGTCTATTATAAGGCATAGTTATGTCACGATTTCGGTCTCCAAAAAGGAAATGTGGAATAATTAAGTCTATTGTCACCCATCCAGTCAGTCAGCTGGTCGTGCATCAGTGGCTCATTGTTTGCCCTTAATGCCCTTCTATCAAATAAGCTTTTGTTCACTGTTTA
Organism: Antheraea pernyi; assembly: GCA_015888305.1. Lineage (NCBI taxonomy): Eukaryota > Metazoa > Arthropoda > Insecta > Lepidoptera > Saturniidae > Antheraea > Antheraea pernyi. The sequence goes on along the minus strand of MU158902.1, from coordinate 605,806 downwards.
TATGACTATTGTTTTCTATAGTGTTATTAAATTTTATTTTAATTGTTATTGTTACATTATATTTCTAACAATATTAATAAAAAAAACATGCAAAATAAAGGAAGAATGGATGTTATTTCTATTATATTACATCAGTATTGTTGTATTTTTAACATTAAGTTTGAATTAACAAAACATGAGAAGTATGTATCTTGATTTAAAATAGCAAAAGTAATGGACCTTCTAACGGGCTTTGTATTAAAATATTAAATACCAGTCACACCCGCGGCCATTTTGGATTAACGTTCTTAGTTTTACGCCGTTAAGTGATTTTTATTTAAGAACTAGCTGTACCCGCAGCTCCGATAACTAAACAATAACGATTATAAATAAAGATTAGGTACTCGAGGATATGCTATGTGTTCTTCTTGGTGAGGTTTTACTGTGAACTCAGTACTTTAGCAGTGATGCGTGTCCAAACAAACCCACAGACAGATATTTATTTAAATGACTGAAATGTATTTTATTATTTATTCCTGCAACAATTTTTTCACTAAAATCTAAAAATTATACACGTTATTTTTTTTATTATTATTTTTTTAACTGGTTCGGCAAAGTTACTGTAAGGTAACCGATGGAAAGTACAGTACAGTCCATAAGTAACGGCGACCGTCGATGTTAAATAACAACGGCAGTCGTCGCTACCATGCCGACCTGCACATGTGCCTCTTGACGCCTCGTTTGAAGGACCCCATGTCATAAGAGGAAGGGAACACACTGGCTGGGAGGCTATTCCACATTTTCACAGTACGGCAAAGATAAGAATTTTCAAGAAGTTAGATTTACATTCTTAATACATGTATAGATAACATTTTTTTTTTGTAAATTAGTAATTAAAAAGCTCGTGAAAAAATACGGTGTAATTACATATTTTTCTCAAATAACTTTTTTACATAATCATCTTCTTTTTATAAATACTCATCTATTAAGTTAAGTTGTCAGTTATAAAAGCCTGGAAGCTGTTGAAAAAACAATTTAATGATGGCATTCAAGACGTGGCTATTATGTTTAAGGTTGTTGACTCTATTGTAAGATTAAATATCATGCAATTATCCCCTTTTGTTCGTCAGCGTCTTAAATATTCCAAGAAACCAATTTGTTGGTTGGCATCGACTTCAAATATATTATTCGGTAGCGCGAATATCAATATTTTTTATTTAATTTGGTTAATTTAATTATACAGTTATTTTTCGCTTTTTAGTGTCTTATTTGTGTTTCACATCAAAGGCGGTTTATTTTTTTTTGGAAAAAAAAAATTATTTCTCCATTTTTAGTGTTCATAAATATATCTGGTTTCTAATGGGTATAATAAATCGGTTCCAATTTCACGAAAATACGTGAATATGAAGAGGGTGAAAATCAATTAAACGATTTTTCACCCCCTTAGGGGTTGAATATTTTCTTCATATGGGACCACCTCTGAATATAATCGATTCAAATAAAAAAAGAATCATTAAAATCGGTTCATAATTGACGGAGATATCGATTAACATACATAAAAAAAATACACACAACCAAACGTAGTAACCTCCTCCTTTTTCGAAGACGGTTAAATAACCTCCTCCTTTTTCGAAGTCGGTTAAAAAATGAAAAATTAACCTCTTTGCTTGTTTAGATTTTATAAACACCATTTACTATGAGTTTTAAATTATTTTATCAAATATAAATTTCATTCAAGGTATATTGTTTATTCCGTTTATAGTTCGTAAGTAATCGAAACGAAGTGCACAATAAGACTCAAAGAGAAAGTATAATAAGATTATTTAGTGACAGCACAATATGGATTAACATTTTACCGAACTACAGAACGTTGTATATCTGATGTAGGTGTCTATAAAGGTGAGTAAATAATTCATGAGTGTACGCTTCACTTTAACTTGATGTAAGGTAGATACCTACATGTAGGGATGGCAGACATCTCGATCGTTCAGTCCGTCGCATGGTACGGGATGACTCACGTCATTGTTATGTTCGAAAAGCAAACTGAGGCATAAGGGAATGCTGTTAACTTTTTAATCGTATGCTATGTCATTTCGAAGCTAAATTTGTACCATAAAAGTCGTAAAGAAGTTTTATGGGTAATTACTTTTCTATACGTATGCCTTTTTGGTCGCTTATGATTTTAAAAGGGATATAATATTATCGTACTTTGTCATCATAGCCGAGTTACAAGTACATATTAATTACTGTATTTTTTTTCTGGGTATTAAAATGACGTTTTGCCTCTATGAGGTCAAGGAAAATGTCGCGAAGAAACGTGAACCTACGAAATGATCTTGTAGTACCACGGTATGTTGGAAATATATAGAACTGTGGATTTCTCGGAGTTAGAAATCGACAATAGGTCAATGACATGGTGATTATGCCCATACCTTCGTTCGGGAAGAGGCCTATGGCATTGCAGTGTGCCTTTTGAAGGCTGAAAATAATGATGAGATGTTAATTTCATATATATATTATTATACTCAAAAGAATAAAGACAAGCCATTAATACTAATTATCGAACATTCCGGAAATATTATTAACAGCCCTATTTGCAACAGTTGTCAGCCCTAGTTAAGGTAAAACGCCCACTAAACATAATAACAAAGAGACAAATCGCATAAAAGGAATGTTGCGGTCGTGAGATGTCAAATGTCGGTACGTGAAGTATAAATCTAGGTTCTCTGTGATGTGGTACGGTTAGACTTAATTTAAACATCTTTTGTACTCATCAAAGTTTCCAAGAAGTACAGCTTTAACTCAGAATGCATGACTGTGATTCGCGGATTATACTCCCCCGCGCTCCGTTTCGAAAATAAATAATGAGTTAAACAAACTAAACCGCCGTAACAGATTAAAAAGTTGTTTAAAAATTAATTCAATGACATTAAAATTTGAAATTAGAAATTATAGTATATACGTTCCTCTTTCGAAATGGAGACGGATACTTTTGCTGAAAATATAAAATTTACTTTATTCCTGATTAAATAATAACTCAATTATTTTAATTGAGATTGGGAAAACATAAGTATCGCACCGCAAAACTTACATCGATGTACGCGTAGCGCTTATAAGAATCATAGTTCTTTAAAACGTGAATAACTTTAAATATATTTGATGAAGGAATCCTGATTTTATTTTGAAGTTATAATTCGTTAGGGAAAAATGATGACAGTAAACGAAAAACGGACACCCTGAAGTTAGCTATAGTCAACTTTGTTTATTGTTAGATTCGTTTTTTCTACAAACGTAGAATAAGGCAAAAGATAGAATTTTTGAAAGATTTTTATCTTGTTACACCAAAGAAATATAACTTCTAACGCGTGTACATAAGTACACACACACTTCTTTTTACATAAGGACCAAGTGACTAAGAAATAAAATTAATAAGATTTGATAGAAATCTATGTAGTAATTTTTGCATAAAACGCGCACAACCGAAGGCCTTTGTAATTGTATTTATGTATAATATAAAGTAAGATATAGATAATATAACAATTAAGGAAATAGTGTTATACCCGCCATAGTTTACTTAACCTCTCTCTTTAACTTGATCGCGTTTCGAGATCGATGAGTTTATATTTGACTACCGAAGCAATGAGAATGACAGATACTGTTGAATGTAGATCTCCCGTTGGTCTTTGTTGTTATTGGACTATACCAAATAAAACAAAGTAAGTATACAGGTGTCATTATCAAATTTTTAACAGACTTCAATAAAGGAGGTTCTATATTCGACTGTTATGTATGTAGGCATGTCTGCGAAAGTCTCTCAGAAACAACTGATCCAATTTTTTGGGTTTTGAGTGTTTAGTTTAACATTAAGATCTGATAAACATCTTTGGAGATATGTAATAAAACTTTACAATAAGTAACAGCAAATGACTCGCGACTTCTTTAATCGTATAATTTTTTTTTTTTTGTCATTCCCTAACATCACGCCTGTATGGTTTTATAAAGTAAGGAAACGAACAAACAATAAAAGGATTTGGAAAGAATTTGAGGTGTAAGGGGTGTCGAATAACATCATAAGACTTGAGACACCCAAGCCAACCTCACCTACACGTGGCGCACTCTGCTGAATAAAGAACGAGGCAATGGCGAAAGCGGTGTGGTAGGGTTTTACAGCCTGACTGGGTCGCAACCACCATGTATATGGCGAAAAAGCCCGTCATAGTGATTCGCTTCTGCGTGTCGCGTTTCGGGATCAGCATGTGCATATCAAGCTTTTCGCAGGCCGGCATGATAGTGATGGATAGTGTGTCTGTCGGTGGTCGCCATTGTTTTTGGATTGTACTGTGCTTACCATCAGGCACAGTGCAGTCACTTTGTCGTGCTACAAGAAAAAAAAGGAAGAATGTAAAAAAAAATATTGGTTCCGTTATACTTATTCAGAATATAGTTTTCTTTTTCAGAGATAAAAGAATCTCCGTCAGAAAATTACAAACTCAAAAGTGTATTTTTTTAAATCTTTTCTTTTAATAAACATAAATTACTATTAAAACTCCCGCATGCATTAAGAATATGTTGCCCGATTTAATTAGTGATATTTTAAAATACATTGTCATCATTGTATACAATTTGATGTTTACATTCCCATACTGTATGAACAAGTGCGTACAAATCATTTGTTAGTTTAATAAAGACAGTGTGAGCCCCTTTGTCTCAACACTGACGCTACAACTGGCAAATTGCTTTTCGTAGAAGCCCGCATAAGGAGCCCGAATACACAGATGCTAGATACATGCTAATGTATGTATGCTTACAGCGGTGATACATTGATTCATAATGAATAAACTATTTTAACTCATTCGGCTTCTTGTTCAATTCGGTAGGATTTATGCTAACATATTTTCTTATATTATAGTTTAAATGTTTTGGTTTTTACTGCTACAGTACGATTAGAATGTTGACCGTTGATAAAGATTCATCTACTACCTATATAATCCTAGTTACAGAATGTTGACTATTTGGTAGGATTGTTGCGTTTCGTACGGTCAGTAAGAGCGCCGGAGGCCCACCTCTCCTCCCCATCCCCCTTCCTTTACTCCCGCTCTCCCTCAAGACAGGTTGGCAACGCACTTGCGACTCCCCTGGTGTTGCAAGAGTCTATAAACAGTGGTGATCACTTAACATCAGGTGACCCACCAGTCCGTTTGCCTCCTAAGAAATAAAAAAAAAACCAAAACATAATGCCTTCGAAGTGTCTCCAAATAACGAGTTTTTATCTTTGTTTGAGGTGGTCTCTCCCAAGTCCAGATACGAATGCCAGCACGCAAAAATCCTGTTCGTGCCTTTTTAGTACATACCGTCTACTTGCACTACTACAGATTTACGATTTGGAATTCCTTTACAATGCTTATTTTTTTAAAGTGAAAACTTCTTGAGGCGCGTTGATCGGTATTTTTGGCAGGAGATAAGTTTATAATTTCGCGTCATGACATGCTAGTAAGCGTGACCGATCGTACTGCGCTTGCGCGGCTTGAGTCAGACTAGCGAAGCGTAGTATAGGAGCCTGTGTATATCTAATATGGATATTTTGTATTGAGATTGCCTATTATATATTAATTATAAAATATATAGAAATGTATATAATTACTAGCCGACCCGTGCCCACTTCGTTGGGGCGGTAATAGGTATTATCAAGCTACAATTTTACTCTAGAACTCAATCATATATCTCTAATAGTTAAGGCAGCGTACGTAAGAAACGTTTTTGTTCGACCATGTTTTCTCCGACTCCCCAGATATTACCCCCTACAACCTCACTAACTTTACCTCTTTATAGTATTAGTATAGATAATATAATTAGTTAATAGCTTCTGCCCGCGACTTCATACGCGTGGAATAGTTATTTTGGGCTAAGTCGCAGCGGAAGCTCTCAAAAGGAAAAAAGTCCCGTTTTTTAAACATTTTTCATTGTTGCTCCATTCCTATTGTCCTTAGCGTGATGATATATAACCTATGACACTCACAAATAACGTGGCTTTCTATTGGTAAAAGAATTTTCAAAATCGGTTTAGTAGTTCCTGAGATTACCCCCTACAACGTCATAAACTCACAAACTTTAACTCTTTATAATATTGTAGCTCCTGCCCGCGACTTCGTCCGCGTAGTAATAGTTACTACTTTGGGCTAACGTTGACACACAGCAGAAGCTCTCAAAAAGAAAAAAACATCTCGATTTTGAAATATTTTTCATCGGTGCTCCGCTCCTATTGACCTTAGCATGATGATATATAGCCTATAACCATTCTCTATGAATGAGCTATATAACACTCAACAATTTATTCAAATCGGACCAGTAGTTCCTGACATTACCCCTTACAACGTCACAAACTTTACCTCTTTATAATATTAATTAATAATTAATAATATAGATAGAATAGATTGTTCGGAGTGCCAATAGATGCGAAAACCAAAGTAATTATAATAATTTTAATTTACAAGTTATGGAATTCGAATAATACAAACTGTAATTAATTAAAGATTGAAAACAGAACTCGGTTATTCTATTGTATTGTATTCGCTTTTGTCGGTAATCCATGACTACCTAGATTTCTGAACCATATTATAGAGAAAAATAATTCTCCTAATATTCTAATTCTGACTATTATTATAAATGCAGATTTGTTTATTTATGTCTTTGTTTGTTACGCTTTCAGTCCTTAAATAATCAACCGTCATGAATTTCGTTTGCACGTTGTCAGAGTTATGGAACATGGACATATGGTATATTCCATTCAGATAAACATAAATCTACACAAAATCTCTATACATTTTTATATAATCGACACTTTTTGGCGACTTCTTTTGACGCGTTAGGGAAAAATGATGAGAGTAAATTTTTACGATGCGCGCGCACACCGTCACGGAAAACCGACACCCTGAAGTTAGCTATAGTCAACTTTTCTTGTTTGTTAGCGTCGTTTTTTCTAAAAACGTAGAATAAGGCGAAAGATAAAAAATTTGATTTTTTTTTTGTCTTGTTACGCCAAAGTAGAAGAAGTATAACTTCTAACGCGTGTACATAAAAGTACACACAAACTTTTTTTTGGACGGACTACGCTATTGACCTAGCAAGGTCTTAACATCTTCACCGGACTAAAATATATAATCGACACCAGTCCACATTCACCCTGCGAAAGTTCCCTGTCTTATATTTGTAACGTATTTCTAAGAAAGGAGGTAAATCATTTTCTTCAGAAAGGCGACTGTTTGATCAGCTACAAAGCAAGCGAGTGATACGTTCAGTATTTCAGGCAATAAATAAGTCAAGTCCAAGGTAACTGTTGGTTTTCGTCGAACGATTTATACGTTATAACCAGTAGTTCTAGCTCCATAAGATAATATATATTCAGTTGTGTGAAAGTGAGATAGTAGTTTATTCCATTTTCGTGACAACCGTAAATCATTGTCGCGGGTGTAGAAAATTTCCCTGAATAGACACAACTCGCTTGAACTCGATCAATAGGATATTTTAACACACACTCCTACAATGTGATAATGAAATTTCCTTTGTTTATCTTACCTTGTAAGAGATACATTCAAAGAATTATTTTTTAATACATGCATGCATCTAAAATTCCGTATTCTTTACCGAACGACTCGCCATAAATTGAAATTCCATTCGTATTATCTCGATGGTTGGAGGTCATCTGCTGTGCGGTTTTCGTCTACGTTTTTTCCAATCACCCCAATTATCTGGAATGAACTCCCAGTGCCAGCGTTTCCGGACCAGTATAGCCCACAAACCTTCAAGAAACGAGCGTACTTCTTCCTTAAAGACCGGCAACGCACTATGAGATGTCCCTCGTGTCTCTAGTGTACATGAGCTACGGTGATTGCTTACAATCAGGTGACGCATCTGTTCGTTTGCCTCTAAACGCGTAAAAACAAGTCAATTGCGTTGATGTGTCAGTAATTTGGATTTTTTTGAACAAGAAGAAAGAAAAATGAAATTATATTTATTGTAGCAAATACACGGACAATACTGTAAAAAAATAGATTTACAAAGATATGTATAACATGAAATAAAAGAATTCAAACGATAGAAGATATTAAAATTAAGCTATAGTATTCCTACTGACGCACAGTTCAGCAGTTGCTGGCTGCCTCCTTTGCAAGTGACTCCAGGGCTGATTTTCAATTGTAGCCGAGTGGGTATAAACACTATAATAATAATATTGTTTAATATTGTTTATTTCCTTCTCAAGTACAAATTAATTATCTCTTCCATTCGCAGCCGATTTATAATCCATTTCAAATCGCTACACAAACGAACGTGCAATATCTTTAAACGTAGTTCTCGGGACTTGACATTTCTGTTTTAATAGCTTAACATCAGCTCAAGAATAATGCAATTGGCTCTATAACAGGTTCTCTCCGGTTAAATTAGCGATTAGTTTATTTACTCTATTTTATACATACTGAAGCTGTGAAACACCGACAAAGAGAATCGTATAAATTTATAATAAGCTTTTGAATTAACCGTGATAAGTTATGCAAGAGATAAAATACTTAGAAGACATGTCGTGTCCAATTTAAAATAAATTTTGAAGTATATTTTAACCATACACTTATAGTTTTTGAAATTATACTGCTTATAATAAAGTTCCTCAATCACTGCATGGTTTATTTTATATCTAAATTACGTGTGAGCCGTGATCTTTTTTACGGGTACAAAATTCTGAATGAATAGGCATTCACATTTCGGACTTTCTCGGAAACGTTCGGTACTTATCGGTAGACTATACCGCTTTTGCATTCTTATGTCTCACATTGCGCTCTATGGCCTGCCTGTACGATTATTTTGTTCTCTCTTATTGTTAGTGTATTTTCTGTACTACATTCTCTATGGTATTTTCTTCGTGTCTAATGATTCTAGAAAGAGGTTTAATTAATTAGTCATTCTGAGGCTTACTGATTAATAATGGGAATTACTTATACCAGTTCAGCTAGTATAATATAAAACAATTGTGGAACAAAACAAAACTTATACCTGTATATACGGTGAATTTCAAGCAAGCTTTCGTGTATCACATTAATAAAACGAGCGATATTCATCCGAACGGTGATTCGAGGAAAACGTAAAACATGTACACATAAAAGCAAATTAATTAAGCCCATACAATACCGGGTTATAAACAAGAATATTGCCAGGATGACAAACTGAGAACAGCGTGCTTACCAATCGATTGCTTGTATGGAGAAATGTTTTGATTAAAATAGAATTGCTTTTTTTTGATAGTAGCTCGGCAAAATGACTGCACTGTGCCTGATGTTAAGCACAGTATAATCCAAAAACAATGGCGACCACCGAGTGACACAGTATCCATCGCCGGTCGCCACTGTCATGCCGGCCTGCGAAAAGCTGGATATGCACAGGCTGATCCCGAAACGCGACCCGCAGAAGCGAATCACTATGACGGGCTTTTTCGCCATATACATGGTGGTTGCGACCCAGTCAGGCTGTAAAATCCTACCACGCCGCTTTTTTAAATAGGATACAAAAGAATTGTTACAAAAAACAATTTGTTACTTCTCAAATATTGTATTTGTAACTTGTATTCACGTGGCATAAAAATTATTTATTGATTATTGATCGAAATAAAGGGTTCATAATTCCCTATACTTTATAGGATTATCGTTTGATCACAGTTGCTCCTGATATTAATAGTATAGTAACACGCCTAGGGCACTGAATCTCAAGTGCAGTTGGCGGAACATGGTACAAATTTTCGACTTCTGATAACTACTAGGCGGGCAATAGTAAAAGCGCTACTGCCATACAAACCTGCAATTAGCCATATATTTACAAACAATATTATTTTACTTATTTGTAAAACTAACTAGGTATTTAAATACACGTAATGTTATTAAAATGTAATAAGCCATATTCCATATACATAATCCATTTATAATCTCATTAAACGTGGAGTTTTTACACAGAGCAGCACCAACGTGTTTAACTTAATCAGCGTTACGCAGCAGAATCTACTGTCAATAGGAATCTCATAATACTCTTTGTGAAAATATCAGTGAAATTTATCTATTATTCCCTCTGATAAAATTTATAACAATCATGGAAGATATATTTAGTATAGGAAAGAAAGGTACAGCATTCGGTTATTTTTCATGGACATAGTCTAGACTTAAAATAAATGAGACAAAAGAAAACGAAGTTGTGGTTTCTTTGTTTGGTTAAAACTATATTGTATTAATATTTCAAGTGACTCAGAACATCTTACCATGTTTCATGATATTTAGTTTGTTCCCTGTACTTTTATTATAAAGAGGTAAACTTTGTGACGTTGTAGGGGGTAATCTCAGGAACTACTGGTCCGATTTGAAAAATTCTTTCACTGTTATATAGCTTATTTATCGAGGAAGGTTATAGGATATATCATCACGCTAAGACCAATAGGAGCGGGGCACCAATGAAGAATGTTTCAAAATTGGGATGTTTTTTCCTTTGAGAGCTTCCGCTGCGTGTTAGCGTTAGTCCAAAGTGACTAGTTCAAGCGAACGAAGTCGTGGGCAGAGCCTAGTACAGTGTAAGTCTTTATGATGGAAAACAAGATATCCATCTTTTTTTCGTATAAAGAGTTCCGATGACAGATTTATTTTCTATTGCACGTATCAAATCAACCTTTTTCGTAAAGACAACGCTTTTCTTTTAAGGGCCATGTTGTCAGTATTATACTTGGTTAACGATTGATACGTGCCTGATGCATTTAGTAACTGAGACTAAAATATCCTAGACACTGCAATCCAAGTGTAACGACACACATTTTCTTTGCAATAACAAAAGCAAGGAGAGTAATTTATGACCTTTTTTTTGACCAGATGTCTTTCTTAGAAATTTTGGCACTTCAAAGATTTATTCGGATCCTTTGTATACTGATAATATAAACAACAACACTGATAAAATTTACTATAAATATTTAAGCACGTCTAAATTATGAACGCTTCTTCGTAATAGAAAATGGCTAGTGAACTATGAAGGGTGTATTGGTATTGGTATAAGGTACATCTACCAAATTAAATTAATTTTTACGTCATAGGAAGTTTCCCGTTATTGTATTCAATTAATATTGTTCGCTCTGTATGTTCATATATCTATAGAAAATACAGATTTTTCGAGGCCCAATTGCACCAAAACTACTAAATGTATCGGCATATGACCATTCTATATGGATTTTTTTGTAGACCGCTCTAGGCTACTTAAATCGGCTATTACGTTACATGTACATACTTGTTTATCAAGAGTAATAAATTAAATAAACACTCTTAATTATTATACACGGTTAGTACTTGAAAAAGTTGTACAAAGTCCAGATTATATCTCTGTGGTAATACATTTTGATTAGCGACCATGAACAGTACGTAGCTGAGGGCAAAACTCGCCTTCTAGTGACGTTAAGTCAGATTTATCACGCTCGGCTCGCGTTGCCCTTTTTAATGCCATTCGAGGAACTTGAGAGTTTGTGAGTGTATTAGTAAACTTTCAGAGAAGTAAATGTTTTATTGCAACGAATTGTGCAAAGTGAACATTTGAATTCACTATATTTGTTGTATTGTATTAGTTTTTCTTGTAAGTAAAATATAATTTGACGTTTTTTTTCTAAATGCTTATCTTATCGATTTGAGTGCAACCTGGGCCGTTGGGATATTTATTGGCTGATAAATGCGACACACAATAAGAATCATTCTAAAGGGTTGTTCACCATATGCACGGTAATAGTGATCTAGACTCGTATAGAGATACTCTACATTTTTCTCTTATTTATCTCTGTTTTTAACTTTTGCTCGTGCCTTTATGTAAATTTGACCAATCATTTGAGAACCATACATTTTTCCGAATGAGTTATACTCTATGTCTTTTTCAGTACTCCTAGTAACGTGTCTGTAAAATTTCACGATGAGGACTTGATTAGTAAGGCGTGGAAGCGTAACAGCCAGACAAACTCACATTCGGATTCATAATATCATATATATATTAATACGTGAAGCCTAAACTTTGTATCCCTTTTTGAGAGAAATGCGCGAACGGATGAACGTGAAATTTGGCATAGTTAAAGTTTATATGGAGGAGAAGTGCAGAAAGTTATTTTTTTATATAAAATGCATTAGAAGTACATTAAATTAATTAAAATATGCATTACTCACACGACTGCTTCAATTTTACACAACATATACACACATGTAAATAAAAAAGACATTTTGTCATCTGCCAATAAAGGACTTCAAAAAAGGTTGTGAAGGAGGTTGCTATGCTCGACTGTATGTATTATTTTACTCTTACGTTCCAATTACCCTTTTTCATTCTACATTCAACAATTATATTATAACAAACAACTATTATTATAATATTTACCCCTTTCAACAATCAATGAACTATGGTCGAATGTCGACCACTGGGCGCCCACTAGTTAGTAAGAAAGCAACGAGAAGGAAGCCGAGAATGTTCTGGTATAACTTACCAGATCAAAAACATTCCAAAGAGTTTATCAGGGCGTTTGACCAGTGTAGTGCTGCAGAGGCCCTCGTTCCCAGTAGTAGTCGTTTAAGGGTTTTGATGAGAGCACTTACTGAATATTGTCGTCCAAAGAAACATTCTGTACGTGCACTGAGCACAAGACAGCGCAGATTTTACGACAGATGGATGAGACCTCAAAACTCTTCTTCTGTAAATATGGTCAACTGAAGCCTTCACGAAACCGGGTTCTGGGAAGGTGCGTATTGCTCCCGGATGAGGTACAGATGCTCTCAACTAAAAAAGTTCTGCAGTATATAAATACTATAAGACCAGATTGTGAACTTGGGGCGATCACAAAATATAATACTGGTCGTAGTTATATGAGGATAAGGCCTGTATAGGCTCTTAGTATAATAATGGAGTGACAAGATCTCTATCCGTACGAAACTATTATTCCTATTACGTATTTTCGGTTACTTTATATTCATTATTTATTTATCACTGATCCGTCTTCCCTTTTTTCATACTTTGTACTATGAATAATAAATATATATAATCAAATAAACCACATACTAAAATATGAAGTGGATAATAAAACTCGTATATCACATAAAAGTAGAAACGGTTTCATAATGGCTGACAGATAATCTTAAAATAGCATAGACATTCAAGAGAGATTATATCCAAAATGGTAATAATACAGCTAAATTTATTTAAAGCTTCTGATTTAAAATCTCGACAAATAACAACAGTAAACACTAAATTCGATAATCCGGGACAGATTTCTATAATATAGAGCTGTCATAATTTCTGTTCACTTTTAAATATATAACCAAATGTATGTCACATTCATCTTTAATTTATGTTGCTAAGTTACTAAAAATTACTATTTACAAAGATCATCATCATCATGTATATTAATACGTGAAGCTTAAACTTTGTATCCCTTTTTAACGGAATTGGGCGAACGGATGAACGTGAAATTTGGCATAGTTAAAGTTTATATGGAGGAGAAGTGCAGAAAGTTTTTTATTTTATATAAAATGCATTAGAAGTACATGAAATTAATTAAAATAGGCATTACTCACACTACTGCTTCAATTTTACATAACATATACACACATGTAAATAAAAAATACATTTTGACATCTGCCAATAAAGGACTTCAAAAAAGGTTGTGAAGGAGGTTGCTATGCTCGACTGTATGTTTTATTTTACTCTTACATTCCAATTACCCTTTTTCATTCTACATTCTACAATAATATTATAACATAATACCCTTTGACAAAAGAACCCTAATAAAATACAAACTTTAAAAAATCAATGAACTATGGTCGAATGTCGACCTCTGGGCGCCCACTAGTAGTATTAAATACACGAAGAAATTATATCGTGGATCTGTCATTCTGTTTTATTTGTGATTTAAATATGACATATGCAATTAATGTTACCACAGAAGTGTTTATAGTAACGGTTATAAATATTGTTAGTTTTTTCATACATATAAACGCAGCTGCTGCCGATCTTAGTGAGGTTTTAATTACTATTATCTGTTTCATACAATGCGTTTTTGAAGCTATACTTCTTTTGGTGCGTTAGGGAAAAATGATGAGTAAATTTTACGATGCGCGCGCACACCGTCACGAAAAACCGACACCCTGAAGTTATTACGATGCGCGCGCACACAACCACGAAAAACCGACACCCTGAAGTTAGCTATAGTCAACATTTTGTTTCTTTGTATCACAACTTTCAATGTACTAAATACCTTTGTTCTATTGTTAGTGTCGTTTTTTCTATAAACGTAGAATAAGGCGAAAGATAAAATTAAAAAGTTAAAAATAGCCTACGCACCTTAAAAACAGTTCAAAATATATATTATACTAGCTGTACCCGCAGCTCCGCACGCGTTTTTTTTTAATCGTATTAAAGAATTACAGAATTGTGAGACTATGTACAATTACAGAAACGCTCTTTAAAGACAATTGTAAGTACGACGCACACGCCACTAAAAGCAACATGTAACGTGTACATTAGATATATAAATACAAAAAGCGTGCCAAATGAGGTTTGTCATCAACAACACATTTGAAACCTTAACCCACCATATAACTACCTCAGTGCTCACTTACACTGTATAAGGAACTAATGAAACAAAAACTTAAAATATTATTATTAAGACTTACATTTACATTCTATTTAATATACATTGCCATTATTATAATTAAGATTTTGTGACTATACAAAAAATAAACGCTTGTCTGTTCCGCACCAAATTGTATTATGCAACACTTTACGTAATACGTTTATAATCTAAGATCTTTTTAGGAAAACCTCTATATCATTAATGTTATTAATAATTATAATGCCGAATTGTAAACAATAAGCTGATAATTATTTCTCTTATAAAAAATAAAGAATGAGTTGAAATCCTGCTAAAATTCATGCAGACAAAGTCGCGGGTAACAGCTAGTCTAAAATAGAATAACCTCAATCACTTTTTATTAGGTTCGCTATCTACCAGTGAAAATACCGTGAAAATCGATATAACCGTTTTGGTGACAGCACAGTGGGTGAAGCCACGGTTAACAGCTAGTCTAAATTAAAATAGACTAAATTACTTGAAATGATGTCTGCTATCTGCTGGTGAAAGTTTGGTGAAAATAGGTCCAATCGTTTTGTAGATAGCATTGCAGACGAAGCTGCGGTTAATACTTAGTCTAATTTAGAGTAACCTAAGAAACCCGCTGTAATTTCAACTATGTGTCAGTGAAATTCCCGTCAAAATCGGTTCAGCCGTTTCGAAGATTACCCGGATCAAATAGACAGACAGACCGACAAAAATTTTTAAAATTGCATTTTTGTTATACTTATGTGTATACTTTCATACCCAATCAATGAAACAATTTTATTTTGATATTACATACAGACACTTTATTTTTATTATATGTATAGATAATCGTAATTTTATATAGACCATTATTTTTATTATGAAATTTAGTAGTTTCAGTCAATGCTACTGAACAGGATAGTTTAACAAATGTTCGACGTGATTTTTTAAATTGGCATAACTTTTTTATTTATGAACCGATTGACATGAAACAAACACTAAATGTTAAGTAAAGCTTACCACGATATATCAGTGAAAACCACATCTAAATCGGATAAGGCGTTTCTGAGATTAGCGTGCACAAACGCACAGACAAACAGACAAACAGATAAACAGACAAACAGACAAAAATTCTAAAAATCATTGTTTTGGGTTCTATTGCATTTATAAAGACCCCTAATAATAGTTTTTCTCATATATACTTCATGTACAGACAGCGGTCAGTTACATTTTTATTATTATATGTATAGATAGATATAAAAATGTCTAATATTCTAGTGGAATAACATTACTATTTCAATACACCCTAAACAGTGCACACGCATTATTTTTAAACGAGTTCCCTTAATCTTTCTGCTATGGGTGTTATTGATTATTTCATGAGAACTATTGTTGTGCCCGGCAGACGGGGGCGCAGAATCTTTAGGGGAGTCCACCCCACACCACCCGGTCTGACAAACGAAACAAACGTTGTATTCCGCGACCAAACTTACAAAGCTGGGCCAAAATTTCTGACACAAATTAATATGATACATATTCGAACGCGGTATACATGTACTTATGCGTTAAAAATATTCATAACAGCCAAGGGCATTTAATGACATAATTATATTTCAGTATTCTTATATAGTAATTCAGTAATCTTATATATTTCTTATATTAATTCGTAGTGTATTTAAGATGTAACTGAAAAGCCAATTTTCACAACTATAAAATAAATATGAGGTATATATTTTTTAATTTTAAAGATTACTAGAAGTTTGGTAACATAATTTAAATAAAATGTAAATCATTTTATGTTTATATTAATTTAAATATTGTTTGTTATTCATATAAGTGATTATTATAAAAATTTAGTTCTATTAAATCCAATAAATTGAATAAAGTCTATATACTATATACAAGCCGGCCGGGCGGACGCTGTCCTGCCTTGATAATAAAAAAAATCTAAAATTCAACCGCCGTGCCGCCTACCGGATCTAATTATATATCTAAACCATTCTCGGATTCACTGGAACACGCAGGCAAAATTTCATCAAAATCGATCCAACCGTTTAGGAGGAGTTCAGTGACATACGCACATTCAGAAGAAATTACATAGTGTAAAACTAAGATTTTTAGTAATCAGGGCGGGACAATATCTGCCGGGCCCGCTAGTATATATATAATAGAATAGTTCAAAAAGTAAAAATAGTAATGTTATTCATACACACAAGTTTTTTTTAAACACAATTATCTACTTTTGGTCAGAAGTGTACATCTAAACTTATAGCACGCTATTAAAGCGTTGTTTATATACTTTATTCCTTTTATGTTGCCGTTTAACAATAAAATGTTAAGATTATTGAATAGGATTTCGAGGTAACGAGAGCATATTATTCATGTCGTAAAGTTAAACCGCTGAAGCCATATTAGTTCTTCCGAATTTTTACAGTTTCATCCTTTTCTATCGTTATAGAAGATGTTAAAATTAATAGGTTGGAAAGGATTTGTTTTAAATCGCAAACCGAGGTAGACTATTATTTAAATGTAGATGTTATTCATACTGATGTTATAAAGTTGAAGAATTTATTTGCTTGAACTTGAACACTAATCTCTAGAAGTACTAGTCCGATTTGAAATATTTTTCAGTGTTCGATAGATAATTATCGAAGATGACTATAGGCTATATATCATTATGCTAAGACAAATAGGAGTTTTTTTTTTTATTGTAGCTCGGCAAAGTGACTGCACTTTGCCTGATGGTAAGCATAGTAGAGTTCAAAAACAACGGCGACCACCGAGTGACACACTATCCATCGCCGGTCGCCGCTGTCATGCCGGTCTGCGAATAGCTGGCTATGCACAGGCTGATCCCGAAACGCGTCCCGCAGAAGCGAATCACTACGCCGGACTTTTTCGCCATATACATGGTGGTGTAGTGAGCGAGTGGAGCACTAATGAACAATGTTTCAAAATCGCGGTTTTTTTTTCACTTTAAAGATTCCGCTGCATGCGATGCGTAAACGGTAGCTATTCCAGGCGGGCGAAGTCGTGGGCAGAAACTAGTTTTAAATAAATATATTCGTTAGTTTTGAAACGACGATGGCTCAGTGATTAGCAATTTCAGACATCACGTCGATCGACGTAGGTTCTAATTCTTGTGAATGCGTTGAAGCTTTCGGTGAAGGGACACATTTGTAAGTGGTAGAACCACGTTGAAGCTGTTACTGGTTTCAGCTTGAATGGGTCGGCTCGCCCGGGGTAGTACCACCCTCTCGCAGAAAACCGACGTGAAGTAACAGTGCTTGCATTGTTGCATTTCCTTTGGTCAGTTCGGTCAAACACAGGCCGACAACGGACTTGCGACTCCCCTGGTGTTGCTAGTGTATATGGACGGCGGTGATCACTTATTATCATATGACCCGCCTGTTCGTTTGCAACCGATGATATAAAAAAAGTGCGTGCGTACTTATGTAAACCCGTTAGAAATTATACTTCTTTGGCGTAACGAGATAAAAATCTTTTCAAAAATTTTATCTTTCTCCTTATTCTACGTTTGTATAAAAAACGATACTAACAATAGAAAAAAGGTATTTAATACATTGAAAGTTTTAATACAAAGAAACACAGAGAAACAAAATGTTGACTATAGCTAACTTCAGGGGGTCGGTTTTTTCGTGACGGTGTGCGCGCGCATCGTAAAAATTTACTCTCATCATTTTTCCCTAACGCGCCAAAGGGAGTATAACTTCAATGACATCGAGATGAAATCATAGTTCGGTGTTAGGTTTTTTTCTAACTCCGCCTGGCTAGCTATAACCGTCGAATTGGAAATTCTGTACCAAGCACCTGTGGATGTGTTCTACCGTATTTAGAGTTAGTGCGTCCACTAGGTTTAACGTGTTTACCATCTTACATCACAAATGAAATTGTGATCAAATGTTAGAACCTAATAATAATTAAAAATATATGTCATAGTGGGAGCATCCAGCAGTCGAAATTACGCATAAATAGTAACGCATATTTTTATTACAGAATCCTACAATAATTCGAATTATCATAAGTGTTTGCTAACACCGCCATCTATTATTTTCTATGTTAATCAATATAGGCAATGTGTCGTTAATGCACTTCTATTTAATTATCGTGACACTAATTTAGGTCTACTTTAAAAGCAGCTTTACCGGACTACCAAGGTGAGTGCTTAAGGCACTCAGGCATTCAGCCGTGATGAGCACATATATGAGTTGTTGAAACATATATGTACCGAGCGTACTTACCTCAACAACTCTTATATATATTTCGTATCGAATAATTTTCTAAACTATTTCAGTTTAATAATTGAATTTACTTTTAAATAATAATAATATTGAATAATACTTTTAAATTTAAAATAGCACACAACGAATGATATATAATTTCGAACATTATTATAAAACAATATACAATCATTTAATTTATGCTCCGAACGTTTTACAAATAAATCAAGTTATCGAGATAAAGGTATAGCGTACGAAACGTTCTATACAAAGATTTATTTGAATGTGCACTGAATGGTACTGTATCGCTGTTCACACGCCTACACACGCCGAGACTGGTTTCGTCTGATAAACACCAGCCTCTTACTAACACAGGGTATGTACATTCTCCTTACGAAAATCCTTTTTATTTTTATATGACGAAAATACTTTTATGTGAAACTAGCTGACGTCCGCGATTTCGCGTCCAAAAGTATAGTTCAGTTTTGTTGCCTTTCATATGGTCATGCTATCAAAACATTTTCTATACCAATAAATCATAATATAGCTTTACTAGTAAAATATTTTTATTAATACATGCAACAGTTCCGGAGATTACTTTCTAAAACATGCAACTTCGCGTACAAAG
This sequence comes from Antheraea pernyi, assembly GCA_015888305.1. Taxonomy (NCBI): domain Eukaryota; kingdom Metazoa; phylum Arthropoda; class Insecta; order Lepidoptera; family Saturniidae; genus Antheraea; species Antheraea pernyi. Next base: position 586,326 of record MU158902.1, on the reverse strand, counting down.
GAAGAAAGAAACATAAGCACCAAACCGCTTGCTCCACTTTTTCACGAAAAGAACACAGACATCGCTGAACGCGAGTGCTTATGACAACCGTAGTTCTTAAAAAACTCTAATAAACGAAGCTATCGTGACAATACTTCTTTTCAGAAAAGAACTAACTTTCTAAGATTTGTCATAGTCTAATGCCGATATCTTCAGTGTTTTTGACGTAATTGAGCCTCATAAGAAATTTATTCTCATTGTATATATAAATAAGTACCTATGGATTAATTTACCAGAACAGAGTTATTGAAAAATTGCCTTTAAACAACATATCTATACTAATAATATAAAGAGGTAAAGTTTGTGAGGTTGTAACGTTGTAGGGGGTAATCTCAGGAACGAATGGTCCGATTTGAAAAATTCTTTCACTGTTATATAGCTCATTTACCGAGGAAGGTTATAGGCTATATATCATCACGCTAAGGCCAATAGGTGCGGAGCAGCAATGAAGAATATTTCAAAATCGGGGTTATTTTCCTCTCGAAAGCTTCCGCTGCGTGTTAGCGTTAGTTCAAAGTCACTATTCCACGCGAACGAAGTCGCGGGCAGAGGCTAGTACAAAATAAAGCGAAATGGAATGTATGTACAGCCGATTATAATAAAACTTTGGTGAGTGATTTTTCGCGCGCACATTGTCTTTGTTAGTGTTGCCACTTTAAAATAGATGGCGCGCAAGTCGTTCCATTTAGAAAAGGGAAATTGAGTCGCAGACAAAAACGCTAATAAATAGAAATGATTAATAGAGATCCTTATTCTGCATCTGTGATTCATGATTTAAACATTTAATATGTTACTTAACAAAGCAGGCAACATGACAACGCACTCAGAATGTTTTAAGATCACTAAGTATTTTATTAGTGTTCTAAAGTTTTACACGGACCACTTTACGCGTAACGTTTTAAAAGACAAGCTTGTAAAACTGTATACTTAACTGGTCTGGCAAATATTTATGTTATAAAACTTTACAGGGACACATAAAACAGGTTACTTTGTACTGAAATAGATAATGTATTGAAGTTTATCACTATAATTACTACTGCTATTAAATCGGTATAAGAAATAGTATAATAAGGTTTAAAAAATCACAATAACTATTTATCGTATACATATTAGATATTGATATAATATAAGTGTTTACTGTTTCTCTGGACTTAACTCCAAAACGGCTGGAAGTATAATCATGAGATTTTTACAAGCCGCTAGAGAGCTTTTCAAATTATCTAGGTTAGGTCTAAACAGTAACTATATAATTTATCAAAGGTAACTTAAAACCGCTAAAAGATTAAGTATTTGTGACAAATGACAAAATTACAATAAAACGTACCGCGTAAATAAACTAGATAAAATATATACGTATGAAACAAAACATAACATTTTCATGGGACCAAAGTCGAGAGTACAAACTAGTTTTAATATAAAATTAAACATCTTCAGCTTCCTAATAAAATTATACAATTTTTTTTTTCAAACTGTTTACGCTATTGGCCTAGCAAAGTCTTAACAGATTCACCGTACTACTAAGGCGAGCGCTTAAGGCACTCAGCCGATTTTATTTGACAACTAGCTCAAGGGTGCACGACACACCTCGGCTTGGGCTGTTGCCTGATACATGCAATTCGCGACCTATCTGAGCTAAGCTAAACTATCCATACATATATGAGTTGTTGAAACATATATGTGTACCACGCATACATACCTCAACCACTCTTATATATATTTCGTATCGGATCGTTATACAATTTAGTAGACCCGAAATATTGTTTTTATTGTGATATATTTTATGGAGTTTACAGAGAGAATGGGGCACAATTGATCTCTGTCCTTGCAAACTCCCTTCACTTTTAGTATCAATATTCGGGAGGATAAAAGTATTTTTTCTGGACAATGTGAAGTAACAAAGAGGCATACAGTCCACTGTTAATATGTCACTGTAGCCCATTGATATATAAAAACCCCAAGATGCACAGTCTCGAATAAAATTAACACTCAAATCCGTCCGCAAAAACTCACCGATATACCTAAGTAGTTATAGGTATACTATAAACTTATGTTTTTGTAAATTCAACCTTACGCGAATTATTTAAAGTTGTTTTTACAAAGCAATGTACAAAAAATTTCAAAGATTTTATGCGGACGGTTTTGAGACGTAGACTGTGCACTTTGGGTTTTTATATATCAATGCTGTAGCTTATAGCTTTGTATAACCGATTTCAAAAGGACTTCAGTCCTGTCATAATAAGGTACTACTCCTGAGGAATGAGTTAGAACATCACGTGAATACGTACATGTTGCTATTTATGGATTTTTGTCAATCCCATCCTTCACAACGAAACACATCCGCGCGAACACTGCTGCTCTATGGCAGTAATAGATAACGCGGGCGTGTTACCGCAGTTAAATCTATACTAATATTATAATGCTCGTAGGGTTTGTTTGTTTGGTTGAACGTGCTTATCTCAGGAACTACTGGTACGATTTGAAAAATTCTTTCGATAGATAGCTCATTTATCGAGGCTATAGAGTATATAACATCGTGCTAAAAGGCCAATAGGAGCGGAACACCAATGAAGAGAGTTTCAAAATAGTTTTTTTCCTTGTGAGAGATTTCACTGCATGTTAGCGTTTACCCAAAGTTACTACTCCACGCGGACGAAGCCGCGGGAATAGTTAGTCATAAGTTACACCAGTCAAACAATAAGCTTTGTTTAAAAATATTAACTAACTAACGTTTCCCAGCGACTCTGTTCACGTGTTTTACAACCTATGATCTTCAATACCACCATTTCAAGACTAGCACTGGAGAGTAAAATGAAGGACTCATTAAGATCTGTGGGTGTATGTAATGCCATCCTTGCTTTCCCGACATCAGAGGAAGCAAGAATGCTTTACAAGCTGGTTATGGTTGGAATGAAAAACCGGTAAATTATTTATTGCTTGTGTACATTTTGTTTTTTTTTTCTGTTTTATTTTGTTGTTAATCTCTGGGGTGACATGGTCAATTTGTAACCAAACCCCAATTATAAATAAATATTATCATATATATTAATACGTGAAGCCTAAACTTTGTATCCCTTTTTAACGGAATTGGGCGAACGGATGAACGTGAAATTTGGCATAGTTAAAGTTTATATGGAGGAGAAGTGCAGAAAGCTATTTATTTTATATAAAATGCATTAGAAGTACATTAAATTAATTAAAATATGCATTACTCACACTACTGCTTCAATTTTACACAACATATGTACACACATGTAAATAAAAAAGACATTTTGACATCTGTCAATAAATTACTTCAAAAAAGGTTGTGAAGGAGGTTGCTATGCTCGACTGTATGTATTATTTTACTCTTACGTTCCAATTACCCTTTTTCATTCTACATTCAACTTTAAAAAATCAATGAACTATGGTCAAATGTCGACCACTGGGCGCCCACTAATAATAAATAGTATTAGTCGTAGAAAAGATAATAAACATACAGTCAGCAGACAAGGAGTAGTAAATACATTTATAATATTTTACCGTATGTATTACGGATATACTTTATCCAAGGACTAGAGCTTAGGAAATTATATATCATTACGTATGTTGCTGACAGGGTCTAGGTCTATATAAACTGTCTATTAAACTGTTAGATTTAATAGACCGTTTAGTCTAGAAAATGATCATTTCAATAAACTGTTTATCTCGTAGTGGAAACGTCTACACAGACAATTTTATCTCGACACAGAACTAGAAACTAAACTGGCGTAGTCAATTTATTGTTTCGAATCTCTTATTTATAACTAAACGTTTACTTTTTGATACATACGTCTATATCTATACATATAAGAATGTAAATCTGTCTGTACTTATTAGATTTTTGTAAAAAAAATTGTTGCACGTTTCTAAAGATAAGTAATAAAATACATTTCGATCAATTTTAGAAATGTCTGTCTCTCTGTTTGTATCAGCATCACTGCTAAAATAATGCGTTCATGATAAAACCTCTTCAAGAAAATCATAAATAATATCTTCGAGTCACATTTAGTCTTTGTTTCATTAAAATCGATTCGGTCTATCTAAAGTTATTGTACTTTTAACGACGACGCGACTTAAGTACGAGAGAAAAGTAGATAGGTAAATGGACTTAATACATTCAGATGATTTTCTTAATCGCTGTTTTTTTTACATAAAGTTTCACGCGGACGAAGTCGCGGGCACAGCTAGTCTACGTTGTAATATGATAAAGAGATTTCATAAATTTGGATATAGAACGTGTTATTTACCGAATATAATAGAGTATGATTTTACCTTGAGCACTATAAGTTATATTTTATTCTTATTAACTTTTATGTCCCAATTAATGTCAACAAAGTCCTAGATGGTTACATTTGTTAATTTTATATTATTTACAACAACCCGTTACTAATTCTTCTCTTTTTAGGATACAAATAAATGTATCGTGCGAATTTTAATAATAGACATCTGTTAGCTGGAAAGTACATGAATGATGGTGCAAGTTTGTTCGGAGAAGATACAGTAATTCATATTACTTATAATTGTATAATACTGACATAAAAACAATCGTTTGTATATATTATTTCCAATTATATATCTAAGAAAATATCAAACGTAAAACAAAATAGTCAAGAATATAAGATTCAATATAAAATGTATATTTTATTAAATCTTATAAGGTATTTGAGTGAAAGAAACTTACGCTATTACTTAAATTTGCATATAGCAAGAATCATTTATACTTTTATCCTGAGACCAGTCTAGGTGTTGTCGGAGAGTGGGCGGGAGACAGGACGAGATAGCCGGTCCTCGCCCGCCCACAACCTCAGCCGAAGGCAATAACTTAAGTGCAAATCTTATTCCGAAATATTGTTACTCGTTTCCACTACCTAACTGTCTACATCAGGTACTTGAAACATATATACAATAACAAAAGTTACTTTACTTTTAAGAAATACGACGGAAAACAACTTATAACTAAAGGTTTACTAATGTAATTTTTACATATGAAATGGAACTGTTAAACATACTATAGCACGTAACTATAGTGTTCCACATGTCGAGCCGTTTTTATTCATAATTTCAATATACCACACAATAAAAGATTAATTGTTAACTTCAAGATAAATTTAATTCCCCTAAAGCTCGCGTCACCTTCGTGTGGATATGTGATTCATGCGTGTAAACAAAACGACAATCCGCTCAAATAGACTCAAAATACTGACATAAAACGTAAACATCGAAACCATCTCTCGTTGCGTCCACTTAAACATCTCCGATTAGAACTGGCTATAAATAAACGAGCTTTGCACACCATAAACAATAATAGTTTAACACGATTTGTCACGGTTGCACTCCCGCGATCGGGCCGCGGGCCACGGGCACGAGCGCGTGCAGGCGATGGCGGACGGAACGTGCACGCGCGACCATTGCGTCCGCGCGACAGACATAGATAGCTGTGTACCGACGACTTCAGTCGACAAAAGCGCAAGGGCCTTCGCCCCTTCCGAATCCGTGATCGCGCGGGATGCAGCAAATGCTAATACAGTTCTACAGAATACAGGGCTGTCAGTTAACTAGAACCCGCATGATGGTACCGATAAAACTAATTCACTTTGAGTATTGCATATTAAATATTCGTTAAAACAGTTACAGAATGCACAGCGGAAACAACTAAATTGTTTTTATTTATTCAGTGATTCAGTATTATGTACCTTGTAGAACTGACATTTTTAAGTTGCAGATGTAAAAAAAATAGAAAGGCAAATTTAGAAAAATAATTAAATAATAATAACAGTACTTATATACAACGAGCGGGCCCGGTGGACGTTGTCCCACCCTGATAATAAAAAAAACCATGACAAATTATCGTGGCAGAGGACTTTGTTATTTATAAGAATAACGCTTTATAAATATTTTTGGGTAAAAAAAAATGATTCCATTAATTTGGCTGTCATTTTTACTTCACCGAAAGTTCATGTGTATTGTATCACATCGCTCACGTGGTTCCGATACCTGTAAATTGAAAATCAAAAACGTGACCATACAAATCTATTATTCTGTAAAAAGTACACAACGAAATGATAATCATTAACGATAAGTTAGCATTCCCCTGACAGCCCTAGAATGATATGAAAACTGGCGGCACGGGTGCCATCTGCGCCGGGGAGGGTCCTTGCATTACCGGGATGACGTTATGCACTCCCAGAAGGGTTCGGCGGCTTATCTCGTTAAATCACTCGATCCTGGCGCGGTGAAATAATTTACACATAGGCCCACGGTAAACACCTTCCTGAAGTGCGATTACCCACAGATACCCTCCTTGCGTCTTTATAAATATGGTTTAAACTTTAGAAAGAGTCAACAATATATGTTGTTCTACCCTGATGGTATACATACATCAATAAAGATTTACGCTTTTATGACAACTATAACATATACAATTCTACCTACTGTTTGCAAAATATACTGGGATTAATTTCACAAAGAATAACTTAAGGTTAGTTGGAGAAAAACAACGAACTTAATCGAATAGTTTTAGTTCGTTTCATTCCGATATACACGTATTCATTTGTGAATCATGCAATTTCGATTGTATGGTTCACAAATGTATATATGTATGAATAGCTTAGAATAGTTAGCTAGGTCAGACGCGACTTTTTCCAGGTAACAGCCCAAGCCGAGGTGCGCGTGCGCCCTTGTGTATGTTACCTAAAAAACCAAATCGGCTGAGTGCCTTAAGAGCTCGCCTTAGTAGTCCGGTGAAGCTGTGAAGACCCTGCAGGGTCAATAGCGTAGTCAGTTCGAGAAGAAAATAGTTGGAGGTAGAGTTCTTAAATCGTTGCATCCTGAAGGCAGTTTAATAATGTACATATAATCAGTATATAGTAGTATTATTACAAAATGATTTTTAATAATAACCATTGACCATTAATAACAAATTTATGTCGACCTAATACTACAATATATCATCCCCGCAACTATGTAATTTATCCGTTATTTGTACCGACCGTGTCTTCTTCTTGATTATAATGGCCGTCTTTCTGTATAATTGAGACAACTCTCCACTGTAAGAATACTTTGTCTGTGGCTTATGGAAGTTATTTTATATACAACTAGCTGATATCCGCGACTCCATCTGTGCCGTATATAATCTTAGGAATATATTTTAAGTATAGAGGAAAAACACATAAGTACCACAACGCATACCTCACTTTTTAACGGCAAGCAAAAATAGCGCTAATTGCGTGGTGTTTAGAATCGTAGTTTCTTAAAACTTTAATAACTGTATCTCGTTCTATACATATAATAAAAATGTAAAACTAAAATGTGAAAAAAAAAGTTACAAATGTCTAAGAACAAATAATAAAATAAATTATAGAAATGTTTGTCTGTCTATCGGTCTGTCTATCTGTTTGTATGAACACGCACCACTACTAAAGTCCTGGGTTTACAATAAAGCCACACCAATAAAATCATAAAGCATATTCTCGAGAATAACTTAGTCTTTGTTTCTTTAAAATCCGTCCACTCTACCAAAACTTATTGTAATTTGAATAAGTACGAGATAAGTAAGAGAGAAAACTAGATACGTAAATGGACTTGATACATTTAGATGACTTTATTTGTCACTGTTTTTTTACATTACATTCCACGCGGAAGGAGTCGTGGGCACGGCTAGTATTAAATAAAGATATAGTAACATATTTTTTTAAGATAAGGACCAAGAAGGTTAGAATTAAAATGTACGGAAATCTTTCCAGTAGTTTTGAAGTGTTACGCGGACAACCACAGATCTCTGTAATTTTTTTAATAAAGTCCTCATACGTGTTTTATTTTAAACTGTATTTAATTCTGTTTATTTACGCATTTAATGCATTTTAAATAAATTGAATACTCGTGGATATCTCTTGCATAATAGAATAGATGCTCCTATTCTAAAATAATAATAAGAGGGTGATACGAAGCCCCTAGTGTTGTTGCGTATTAGAAATTTATGCGTGTCGATAATGACATCAATATCCATTATATAATATATGAACTGTTTATGGGAAGGGCTATTATCTAATTATAACAATACTCAGGAGTCAACATCTCGAATCTCACATACTACGTTTTTATCTTTTTTATTGATTGAAAATATTAAATTTATAGCACAACTGGCGGGTCCGGCGGACGCTATCACGCCCTAATAATAAAAATGTCAAATTATATACCTAAATCTTTTTTTTAAACGTCATAGGCAAACGAACAAAGTGGGTCACTTGATGTTAAGTGAGCACCACCGTCCATAGACACCAACAACATCAGGGGAGTCAAAAGTGCGTTGCCAGCTTGTGTTTGGGGGAAAGGTAGGGAGGGGGAGAGAAGAGGGGAGGGGTGTTGGGCCGCCGGCGCTCTTCCCCATGAATCACTTTATCTACTGGTGAAAACCGCATGAAAATCTGTTCAGTAGTTTTTGAGTTTATCGCGAACAGACAGACAGACGTGACAGAGGACTTTATTTTATAATATTTAGTGATAATTTAAATATTTGAAGAATCTATTTCAATACAGAACTGGTAGAAATATAATTTATAAGGTTTGTTATACATTACGAGTTTAACTTTTTAAAATAATTACTCAAATTTAGAGACTCGGCATTCTAGTTCCATGTATACTAGGCACAATAATTAATGATGACTTTATCATTATTATATCAATTATATTTATAAACCTAACTTCAATTATAAATCAGTTATGAATTTCAGAATTACTGAACATAGACGATGCCATATCTGACGTTAATAAACTCTGATACAGGGTTTACCGGTCATCGTTATATTTGACACATTCTATGTGTAAAATACACATAGAATGTCATGGAGACATCTTTCTATAACTCGCCAATAGGTAGCATTACACTAAATCCTATTTGAAATATTACACTACAGTGTTATTAGTTTAAAGCGGAAGAAGTCGCGGACAGTTGCTAGTATAATATGATTTATTGGGAACATACATTTTTTCGTTTATTGAACATATATTTTGTGAATCCAATCCCATCGGCAACAACGTTAGCTAGTAATGAATGTTATACAAAGGCAGATAATATTACGCAGGAAGTCATCGTGTCGGATAAACCAGGTCAAGTGAACTACTAATAAATATATATAGCGAAAATAGTAATCGCCTAAGTAATATCCGGTCCCAATAACCATTTTTTTACCGCTAGAAAACTTACACAATTACGAATATAGATTTAGAATATGTTATAAAAAACAACATCCTGTACTACTTTCAATATAAATAAATATCTCGTAAAACATAAAATGTTGAACAATTCATACCCCGTCAAATAGAGAGATATTTCTCCCCATGTTACAAGAATCTGCTGCAATGCAGGCGAAGCTGAACAAACTTTGCAAACGTGAACAAGCCGGCACTGTAAAAAAACGAACCTCAAAATGAAGAGATACGTAAATGTGAACTATTTGACTTGCTAACACAAATACAAAGAATACTATTAAATGTTTCTTTGAGTACTTCTATTTTAATCATGAAATTCATTTGTTCATCAGTAAACTACTTTACTTAAAGTTTTGTATTAAGTCTATTTCTTATTATCATATATATTAATACTTGAAGCCTAAACTTTGTATCCCTTTTTAACAGAATTGGGCGAACGGATGAACGTGAAATTTGGCATAGTTAAAGTTTATATAGAGGAGAAGTGCAGAAAGCTATTTATTTTATATAAAATGCATTAGAAGTACATTAAACTAATTAAAATATGCATTACTCACACTACTGCTTCAATTTTACACAACATATACACACATCTAAATAAAAAAGACATTTTGACATCTGTCAATAGAGGACTTCAAAAAAGGTTGCGAAGGAGGTTGCTATGCTCGACTGTATGTATTATTTTACTCTTACATTCCAATTACCCTTTTTCATTCTACATTCAACATTGATATTAACCCTAAAAAAATTCAAACTTAAAAAAATCAATGAACTATGGTCGAATGTCGACCACTGGGCGCCCACTAGTAAAATCTAATTAGTTAAAAAAAGAGACACGTAAAATTACCGTGGATTCATTCGCTCAACAGAGTAAAAACATTTAAGTACTATAATTGGTGATATTAACCAAGAACTAATTTAATTAACTAACACGGGAAGACCATAGAGAGTTGACCATGTAAAAGCGACTGATACTAAGTTTCAGGGCCGCAACACGCAACGTCTGGAAATTCACTAATGACATACCTACGTGCTGTTTCAAAACTTTAAATTGAGATATCTTTTATAAGTAAGGCCGTTTTAATTAAATAAATACTCCAGGCTACACTTATTTATGAAAACAACATGAGAATGCGTCTAAAATTTTTGTAGTATCATTTTTAAACAGACAAACATTTTTTTAAATCGTGTCTTTAGCATTTTAGTGTTGTAGCACGGCAAAATGACTGCACTGTGCCTGATGGTAAGCACAGTACAATCCAAAAACAACGGCGACCACCGAGTGACACACTATCCATCGCCGTTCGTCGCTGTCATGCCGGCCTACGAAACGCTGGATATGCACAGGCTGATCCCAAAACGCGACCCGCAGAAGCGAATCACTGTGACGGGCTTTTTCGCCATATACATGGTGGTTGCGACCCAATTAGGCTATAAAACTCTACCACCCCGCTTTCGCAATTGCCTCGTTCGTTATTCAGCAGGGTGCACCACGTGCAGGTGAGGTTGGCTTGGATGTCTCAAGTCTTAGATGTTATTTGACACCCCTTACACCCCTAACTCTTTATATCGCCCGCAATCAGTTTTTATCTAATATTCGTTATGTACAGCTACTATGGTATTATTACAGTATAGATTTTGACTATTTACATCATGGTAAAATATATCAGCATAAATGTTGTGAAAACTAAAGGAAATCGTATGCAATCTTCTTGCAACGGAATAATATCTCTTTTACACAATTACCCAGAAGGAGTGTAATGTTTTTCGAGTGTATTATTTATGTTTGTCTGTTCTTTCTTACGCTCTGTGGCCTGAACAGCTCAATTAATTTTATCATACGAGGCAACGCGTTATTACATTTGGTTTCATTGTAAATAACATACATTATACGGTATAGCAAGACTTCAGTAAATAGAAAATGAAGGAGAGATAAGAAATCAGATTTATACTTACTAATATGAAGCTACACAACTCGTTCATCAGTCATCACTATAACTAAGTTCAAGAAGTTTTAACGTTTCACAGTCGGATCTCTGTTTTGTTCTCATTATTTATGATACTTATTACTTATTAACTGCAAGTTACATATTATAATGGTCCATCTTCGAGCAGACTGTATAAATTATATTACTATAATTATGTACTTTCAAAATTATTATTATATAATTATTAACGAGAATATTAATTAATTCGGAAATAAGTTATAAACCAACATATTATTATAACCTTTTCTCTAGTATTAACTAGATTAAACGTACCTTGGAGCTTCTAAAAGCGAAGTGATTTATAATTGAAACGTGAGAAAATATGAGTTATATTTTTGGATAAGTTATATCGATAGGCTGCGGGACACGTAATGGCACGAGAGATCTTTCGGTGTTGCATGACATTACCCTGTCACGAAACGGTAAGTGGAGAATCTATCATAAATAAGATGCAGTAAAGACGCATTAGGTATATTATATTTATAAATGTTTCTTTCACACACACACTTCTTTTAGAATCTAATATGTTGTAATACTTATTCTTTGATATGATTATATGAACAAGTGAACAATATAAAGGACAAAACTTTTGCGGTGTGCTTTGCGAGCATACAAAAAATAAACATTCCGAATACACAGTACAACCAAAGTCAGTACAATAATTTGTGGATAGAAAGAATGTTCTGGATGAGTTTCGCTGCGCTATTTTTCTAACTTATTGAAATTATAATTGATCTCGTAAATCTCGTTATTCAATGTTGTTCTATAAGTCGATTCAGCTATTTTTTTTATATATTTTCAAATTTATTAAAGTGTTTAAGAAGAAAGAACAGTAAATTGTACTCAAAACATACAATTAGAGGAAGTTGAAGTATTTAATAATTTAAAGAAACACCCGAACGAAGCCTTAGACTTGAATATATTTAAAACGATATTAAAACATATAGTTTTAATTTTTATACTTTATTCCCTCTTCGAAGGATCATTATTGATTTCAATCTTTTCAATGAATATTACTCATACGATGTTCATTTTTATAAATTTCTATGAATATTTATGTAATTCTCGTTAAGTGAACTATGTCCCTTTGAGTAATAAATTTCACTACACCGTTATAAGTAACCTCGAGTTTTTGAATAAAGACTTTCTATTAATTTGAACCTTCATACTAATCCATAATAACCGCGTAATGTCCATTCATTCTAACATCGGTTAAATTAAACGAAGCATTGGACTCGTAATGCGTTATTTACGAGGATATAAAGAATGCAGTTGGGCGAGAGGAATTTGAACAGGGGCTCGTGAAGAGCTAGTCCCGGCCGTCGTCAAATAAATGTTAAGACGTAAAAATGTTCTTTAATATCGACATTCTTAAGAAATTACAGTCCGAATAGTCCCCATTGTATTTAAAAAATCGAGGTAATATTTTGGCAGCATTTAAAAAGATTAGATTTTTGTACATATCTCTATATAAGTAATTGTTATGACCGTATGTATATGACTGAATTTCTCCTAAACGCTTGGACAGATTTTGATGAATTGTGTGTTCAGGTGGATTCAAGAATTTTTTAGATTCCACAATTGGACCCGGAAGGTGGTGCCGCGGTTGACATTTAGGATTTTTTTTATTATCAAGGCCAGACAACGTCTTCCGGGACCGCTAGTATATATATGGGTATATAGATACTGGGAACCTCCTGTCGTACCTACATTTAATGACAATGTAAAATTTATAATATTAGTATATAACCTATAACTAATATTCTGAATGAAGAGCCTATCTACCCCCGTTCGTGGGTTTCATCACATGTATTGCGTCACCGGAATCTACGACTCAGTTGCAAGGATTCGAACTTAGTTCTATCGACGCTGTGTCACAATACGTTATTAATTAAGCTATCATCATAACTCCAAAGATCTATATATTGATTTATTGAAGCTATACTTCTTTTGGCGCGTTAGGGAAAAATTATGAGAGTAAATTTTTACGATGCGCGCGCATACCCTCACGTAAAACCGACACCCCGAAGTTAGTTATAGTCGACATTTTGTTTCTTTGTATTAAAACTTTCAATGTATTAAATACCTTTTTTCTATTGTTAGTGTCGTTTTTTCTACAAACATAGAATAAAGCGATAGATAAAATTTTTGAAAAGATTTTTATCTTGTTACGCCAAAGTAGTATAACTTCTAACGCGTGTACATAAGATACACACACTTTTTTTTCGTATACCTTTTGTTTGTTGTAAATCGATATGTTACAGTCTCAAGGGTTCGTTTGATAACATACATTGATATACGAATAAACAAATGTACACAACTATACACTCTATCTACGTCCTTATAATAGTAGTGTATACATATGTGTATACTATAATTTGCCTGTTAAGACTGTCAATATTAAATAATAATAATTTATATAAACTGTTATCTTTATATAAGTATTGTTGCGGCTGCGCAAATAGTAAATTAGGAAAAATTGTGTCAGCGAGGGTGGGAGCACTTTTGTTTGTTGATCGCTCCCAGCGCTTGTGTCGCCGGACCCAGTTTGAACACACATATCATATGCGAAGCTCGTCGCGCCTTAAAGGAATCGTGCCCTCCTCGTATCGCCATAACCTATTTTGCACCACCTTATTTCGTCGGCGCCGACCACCGGCATCGAACCTCGAACCAGCCGGTGAGTGATCAAAACGTTCGCTACTAGTTCTCTCGCTGACCATCATGCATCTTCAATATCCCTGACATATTCGAAACGAGTCTGACATAATTTAATTAGGGCTACCTGTCAGTCAATTCCCCTACTTCCTAATTATTTTCATAAAGTTAAAACTTTTGCATCAACAATTTAAAAATAATTTAACATACAAAAATATTAACGTTGACAACCCTCGAACAAACTTAAACTACACTTACGTATTTATGTAGACCATTAAGAGGCAAAGGGAGGCCAAGTTTGAGAGTTGTGTTTGTTGACGGAATAGATAGACGATAGTGATGAGGACTTGAGGAGTGCGAGTGAAACGTAAACAAACAACTCATGACATGTATCGGCTGCTGACCGCATTCATCTGTGTATATCGACCACTTTTTAGAGCACTTTACTACAAATTACTTTTTAAAATTTTATTTTTAAATACCAATACTTTTCTACTATAAAATATTGTAAGAACTGCTTAACATATATAAATGATCCAGGCTTCATTGTTTACTGCAAATATCTTTATAAACTTTAGTGTTTAAATACAATTAAACCTGATTTTATGCAACAATATGACCGCTATGATAAAACGCTTAGCTTAGAGTGAGACTGGCTCTCAAATACAGCTGCTGTGAAATACTTATACGTACCTATTTGGTGACAAATTTTCCATGTATATTATACCTTTGCCTAACATTGATTTATTTGTATACTTTTATTTGTTATAAATCGATCTTTATTTTGTTTATACGAAAACCAACAGCAGTTAATACACAAGAATTGCTATGGAAAATAATCAACAAAAAACCATTGATAGGTAGGTCTTCACGAATAGTAGGCACCTGGATACATAATTACTATATGGATTACAGATTTTCGAACCTCCCTTTAAAACACCTAAATAAAGTTTACCCAGGGTTAATCTTTTTTTCAGTACTTCTGCATTCCTCATGCTTATACTCTTCCCATACAACCCTAACCTATTGGTCATATTATATATTCATTCCTAACTAACAAACAACTATAACCTAACCTAACCTTGTAAGAGTGGTAGAGCCACGCTGAAGCTATTATTGGTTTCAGCATGAATGGGTCGGGTCGTCTGGGGTATTGCTACGTGAAGTAACAGTGCTTGCATTGTTGCGTTTCGTTCGGACAGTGAGAGCGCCAGAGGCCCACCTCCCTTCCCCTATCCCCCCTCACTCCCTTTCCCCGAAACACAGGCTAGCAACGCACTTTCGACCCTCCCGGTGTTGTTAGTGTCTATGGACGGTGGTGATCACTTAACATCAGGTGACACACAAGTTCGTTTGTCAGTTATGACATAAAAAAACCTATATGTAGAAGTAGAATTATTTCTCTTTATTTATTTCATGCGCATAATCAGGGGCGTAGCAACTGTCGTATCAGCCATATCAATGATACGGGGCCCCGAGCTATAGGGGTCCTGACGCGCAACGTGTGTAAACAAAAATTCGTAAAATGTTACCCACAACCCGAAATTTCTTATTAATAATGGACTGGTAATGAAATAATAAGAATATTAATGGGTCTTCTCGCTTCAAGTGACTCCTGAGCCATGAAACATGATGTTATTAATGCAGTCATCCCTCATTCTCCCAAGTAACTTTGATATAAGGAATCTATAAAACTAGTTACGCTATTTCACATATTTACATAAAACTTTAATGTAATTTATATAGCAAAATAGAATGCTTGAGTGTTTTTATAAATATTAGTTAACTAGCGGGCCGGGCAGACGTTGTCACGCCCTGATTATAAAAAAATCCGAGACAAATTATATACCAAAACGTTCCTCGTGAATCAGTTTATCCACTGATGAAAACAGCATAAAGATCTGTTCAGTAGTTTTTGAGTTTATCGCGAACATACAGACAGACGCGGTAGGGGACTTAGTTGTATACTATGTAATCAGTTAATTCACAAACAAATATTAAAGATAAGAAAACAAAATTGTTGACGAATAAGTCAATCATCCTTCATTCATAAACACTGGCTTTTGCCCGTGGCTTCGATTACGGTAATGTAGATTCGACCTACTCCTATAAATTTAATCACGATCGGTTGAAACAAAATCACATTCGCAATTATAACTCACTGATAACCGCGACACTGTCTGCATTGTTTATTATCTTAAAAATATATTTTATATATAGAGATAAAACACAAGCAGCACACCGTTTTCGTCCCTTCTCTACGATTAGGAAAAACACATCGCTGAACATGTAGTGCTTGAAAGCTATCGTAAGAATCTTTTTTTAATATAAGGATACTTGATCCTTGTATAAGTGTCTAACAAGTAAAATTAAATAA
This sequence comes from Antheraea pernyi, assembly GCA_015888305.1. Classification (NCBI taxonomy): domain Eukaryota; kingdom Metazoa; phylum Arthropoda; class Insecta; order Lepidoptera; family Saturniidae; genus Antheraea; species Antheraea pernyi. Next base: position 570,039 of record MU158902.1, on the reverse strand, counting down.
AAAATACCATCGTAATGTATCTAGTAGTTTTTACGTGATGCACGCACACAACGGTATACATCAATAATTTTAATTATATATATACTAGCAGGCACGACAGAAGTTGTGCCACCATAATTATAAAAAAAATCCTTGACAAATTATATACCAAAACGTTCCTCATGAATCACTTTATCCTCTGGTAAAAACCGCTTGAAAATCCGTTCAGTAGTTTTTAGAAATACACTTAAGTTTTCAGCCGTAAGCTCGCTATATATAATATAAACTCTAAGAAGAATCCCATAACTTATTTGTGATACTATAATAACATCGGAACCCTCTGAAATTGAATACACGACGCGCTCGTAGACAACACCAAGACCCTGCCGTTGAAATTGAAAGATGATCTTGTCAACGCTGATGATATGTTATCTTTATTTTTTGTTCTCTATTTATTAAAAAGTAATTTATCATTAACATTCGAGATGTGATTAGTGCCTTATTTAGAGACACACGGTGATAAGGACCACCTAAAGAGTTGACTTCGGAATTTTTCGTTTATGTGATAACAACAGATAATAAATTGATTCCGGAAAAAAAATCGAGGCAGTTATAAGGACTGTCGACAGACTTGACAACTCAATCAATGAAATAGATATGCTCTCTTTATAATTTTCATATTAATTATAGTGTGAATGACAGTATATCAATTTCAGAGTTTGTTTATAATATATACATACATACAATAATTATATACATTTTTATAAAGTATATTAATCAACCAAACGTATAATGAGCTGCAAAAATTCAATATTACATGTACATAGGCCCTTATACTAACCCACTTATACGCAAGCCACGCAAGCGTAATACGGCCGGCCACTTTGACGTAGCATGCCATGACGCGAAATTATAAATTTATCTCCTGCTAAAAATACCGCTTAACGCGTTTAAAGAAAAAAAAACAAAAAACCGTTTTTGGTATAGCTGTTAGTTATATTATAGTAAAATATTTATGTTTATTATTGAAAATATTTATTCAAACCAAATTGTGTGACGGTCTACCGGTTGTCTGTTTTACCACCGTACAAGGAGTGTCCCCGTAAGGAAAGTGGTCCTATTGTACGTTCGCCACAGGCTGTTCACCTATAAGAAAAGCTTCGAGTGCACTAAAACTTCGACCGGTTTCTTTACCGAATTTAATTTGTACCTTATTTATAACAAAACTGTTTTATTAAAGTGAAATTTCTTGTGGCAGGGTTTTGTTATTTTGATCCGCAACTTTTTTGTGTGACGGAATGTGGTAAACACTGTGTCGGGTAGAGTGAGAGCAGTGTCTCGCTTCCTTTTTGGTATTGGAGGACAGTGAGACACGCTACATGACAATACAATGACAATGACCACAATATGGAAGTGAAAACATATTAAATTATAATATTAAGTGCTAGCTTAATAATTCACTGAATATATACACAACTGTATATAACTACATTGCTTGCTTGACAGTAGATATTTTTGATGACGACTGGAATCAAGTACGCGATTTAGTGCGTTACTGGCTCGAACGTTACTGTTCAATTTGCCTAAAGTACCTTTCACTTCAAAAAAGTAACTTTAGACAAACACTAAAGAAACTGGAACAACATTTCAGAATTACTCTGTTATACGTATACATATTATATATTTTTTTGAAGTGAAACTTGTTTAGGCGCATGAGAGTAAAATTTTTACAGATGTAACGTCACGCCGGTATGCAACGGAAGTGACGTCATTTGCAGTAAACGCATATATTTTTTATCTATTTTTCAAGTCTCGGAAATCTAAAGTTTTAGATTTGTATACATATAAACAAGACTTATAAATTAGTTCGCCAAAGAAGTTTCACTTCTAACATGTGTACTTTGTACGTATGCACTTTTTTTTTATTATTTATATTATTAAGTATTTAAAAGACAAACATATCGACAGTAGATTAAATTTGCATGCAAGTCATTCTACGTAATTGAAAAGTAATATTATAGGATGTTTTGTCTATCGACTATCGAAGCAATGTGACGTTATGACAGTAAAATATTTTTGAATGCTATAATAAGTTCGCGTTACAGCAGCGTCTTTGTTTACTAACATAGAATATGAGTAACCTGTACGTAAATGTCACCTCGGCAACTCGCCAATAGAGGGCGCTATGTACTGAAATAGATTTGTCACTGAGCGAGTTATTGCTCTCTTCTCTCTGCGGTAGGCATTTCCGATCTGACGGATTTATAATTACCTAGTCGTAACTACGCGTAACTGTAGTAGAACCATATATGTTTATTGTTTTTTTTTCATTCTATTCATTTCATATTCTTTTCATAGCTTGTAATGACAGTATTATGTAATACTAGTTGGTACTCCTGACTTTATGCCCATGAAAAACGTGTTATTTCACAGGAATTATAATATGGATCAATTGTAAGTTGTGTTTTTTGGGGCGATATAATCTTTAGGCGGTATTTAGACCGGTATTTTTGGCAGGAGATAAATTAGTAATTTCGCGTCACGGCGTCCTAGTAACCGTGGCCGGCCATATTGTGTTTGCGCTGCTTACGACGCGTAAGTTACAGTTCATCATACGTTTGATTGATTAATAGATTTTGTAAAAATGTATATAATTATTGTTCCGAGTGCCAATAGATATGAAAACCACACTAATGTATATAATTTCAATAAACAAATACTGAAATTTAAATATTGTCATTCATTCAATTAACATGAAAATTCAAAAGAGAACACGTTTAGTTCATTATTTTGAGTTTTCACTTCTATCGGCGGTCCTTATGGCTGCCTCGATTATTATTTGTAATGTTATCATTACTATTAAGTTTCTGTATCAGCTAATTTGAACAAACTACAGACACTTCGGTTTTGTCTATATTTATAGATTATAACTATTAATGATAT